>WHVA01000470.1:0-89259 GCA_015179125.1 Gautieria morchelliformis | reverse complement strand
TTCTTGGCGTTTGCGCGGTAGAGTTCGAGGGTGCGCTGATGCGAGAGCAAGGCCGCCTGGTTTCCTGGTCGTAAGTGCGAGTGGTCTAGGAGTGGGCCAGACGGAGAAGGAGGGCGGTCGTTGACATTGCGTGGGAGTCGGCTGTGGGTATGAGGACTGCTGGTAAAAGGACTGTCGTCCATTGTCTTGATCTTCTTCAGGGTAGTACTGCGTCTGGCGAGGGTCACCGTATTGAGAATGTGCTAGCTGGCGACTACCACCATACTGGGAGTCGCCATGCTGCGAGCGATGGGTAGCGTACTGCGACGAATCGTCTGGAGGGACAAAGGGAGACTCGTTGAAAGAGGACTGTCTGGGTGGTGGTGTTGAAGTTCTCGAGAAGAGAATGTGAAGGTTGCATCAAGGCAAGGATGAGGACGTTGAGGATTACATAATCGCCAACCGTCGCGGCAGCAGTATACCTAGTACTGCATTTGAGTGTGCTTCGTATATATTGGTGGCTATTTTCAATTCAGTTTATATTCTTGGCAAATGTCTGGTCAACTGCGCCCCGCTCCTGATGCTAATTAATAATTACTAATTGTTACCCACTATATAGCTGAGCCTTTCTGTCTTGAAGTCCTGACTGTCCTCATGTGAGAGGAAGCTGGTCTTTTGTTGATTATAGCGTGTCTCAGACGTGAGGTTATACCAGAACCCTTGACAAAATGCTCAGTCCACGAGTTGAATCCTGATCGAATATTACCACCATTCAGGTTTCTATTGGCTTTTTACTTTTATGTAAGTTTTTGACGCTCCTGCGCTCAACACGTACAGTCTTTGCAAGTCGACCTCAGCTTCGAATTTCAATTACCAGCATGCTAGCAATAGATTGCGGGTACACTCAATTGCGCAGTTACAGTATGATGGTACATGGAGTAATACAAGTGAAATATGTTAACAGCTGGTCTCCCCCCGCCCCACGGTTTGTTTAGAATGATCATTTCCGGCAGTGGTGATCTTCTTCCTCTTCCTCGATACTACTTAGTATTGGATTTGCCGTGCGCAGTCTAAGACCTTCACTTCTCGTCGGTGATCTGTCGGCGAAGGGGCCCCAAAGCCTGGCTTCGGACGCGCGCCTGGTTGCAGGTTCGTTGAGGAGCAATAAACCTATAGAAGACCATAGTTGGTTTGCCGCAATCTATACGGGAAGGAAGAGGTACCTGGCCGGGTATACATCAGTAGGACAACATTCGCGAGGCCGCTGAGACCGAAGATAGAAGTACTGAAAAAAACTCCGGCAGAGGGTACCGTTTGTTGCGGAATTGCATCCACCGGCAGATCGAGTCTGGAAGAACTAAAATGACGTATGATATGGGATATCTAAACAATTTTCAGCGAAGTTTTGCTAGAGTAAATGGAGGTCAGACTACGAACAACAGCATGACGAACGCCTCCTTCCCCGGCCTTGGCTTTTCAATTCTGATATCAGGCTCCCCTGCACTTGGATTCTTCGCCCTCCCGATACGGATGGCCCACCATCGACCTCTGTCCGCTTCAATGTAGCCGCCAAGACAGAAGCAGAGTGGGACATAGAGGATGAGCGAGACAAGGGCACATAACCACATCCAGACGTACTCTCCCGCTAACTGGGCTCCTGTATGTCTCGATCCAATCCAGCACCCTACAAAGGTCAGAGGCGAATGTAGCTAGCGATATTGCTGGCTCACAGTAGCTAAAGAGAAGATCAGCAATCTCTTGGGAAGGAAGTGATGCTTACGGCTCTGGTGTAATATATCTGTTGTCTCCGTCGTCGAAAACTGTCGCACCAATGACGGCAAACAGTATAACATAGATCCATATTGCTGCTACGATCAGATACGCAACCATTTTCGCTTCTGACCCTTTCCTGTAGAATATTATCACGAAGGTGTGCGCAGCAATTGCCTAGAAATCGCCTGTAGTTATATAATATAAGTGAAGAAAAGAATGCGAACCAGGGTTCCTTGCGCAACGCCGGTCTCACCCAGTTGCTGTATCAGACCTAGCACCGCCGAGGGTGTCAGGAGTGGAGGTTGCAAGGTGAAGTACGAATCAAATCATGCCTTGCGCTGTACAATAACTTCCGCACTGTAGAATGCCGTCGTGAAGCCACCTGACATTGAATATTTTACCTATCCCCTGAAGCAAATCCGAAACGAGGAGAGAGCACTGGTCCCACAATTACATCAGTTAATCGCGCGGGCTGTCACAGGCCACACCACACCACACCATGTATATATCTAATGGGGATCGGAAAAACTTAAACTCGCCAGGGAGGTTATTTCGCCGGGCGCGCAGTGAGTTTCTCTATCTCCCATGAGTCCTATGATTGGACCTACATGTATTCGGATGCACTTACAATAACCAGACCGAACAGAGACAGAACTGCTAATGTTGAGACGAATCCTACAACGGTTGCGACCTTAGAGATGTCAGGCAGGTTGGCTGTGGGTGTGCCGACCGGGTTGAAAAGACAGACTCACCGTCAGGCCTATTGATTGACCACGCGATAGGAATGTTAAACATGTTTCATGGGCAGGTAATGGGCACTGGGGATAAGAGGCCATTACGGCGCGTACATCTCTGGACATACATTCATTCTCTTATAATATACGTGAGCCAAGCGATGAAACGCCACGCCTGTGCTAAGGCACTGGTGATTGTTCCTGCCTACATAGAAAGGTGGGAATCATCAATTTTGGGGGTCGTCGAGGAAGTCGCCGCGTGTGCACTAAGTAGGTTGATCTGATCGAGCGTCAGTCAGTACACATGAAGAAAGCTGTGCAAGGCCCCGTCCTCTCGTCTCCTGATTAATAAACCTTGAGCCCTTGGGTCCTTTGACGGCCAGACTCTGCTAGATCGGTGTTGACTCTCAAGGTACCTGCAATTTGAAGTGAGGTCCAGTTGATAATTGAGCACCACATAGTTTTGGCGGTGAGGCCTCACCTCAGACACGCAGCTTCATCTGATCGGGACTCTCGATGCACCATGGGTAAATGATGCATTTCTGGCTCTCAAGGAAGTATTTCACTGTCCCTCAAAATTGCTGGTACTGCAACGCTTGACGCTACAGCGGCGCGCCTACTAGATGGACAATGAGCTGCACTGTATAATCAGGGCCGATTTGGGGGTCCGACACGATGACCAGTACACTGTGTACAAGGCGGATCTAGTGACAGGTAACACGGGACCCATCGTCCTGACTCCGACGCAAGGGCGCTGTGCGTTGATGATAAATTCCGAGCAACATGCCGGGAACCGGCGAAATACTCGATCGCACTACCCTACTGGGCCCCAGTGGCAGTGACATACGGGTAGAAATGATGTAGGCATAGGCATAATGTCACTTGTGAGAATTAAATGCCCCATAGCACTGCCCCCATAAAACCGAGAACTTGTGCTCTTCAACATGCTTATAATGTCTGAGCACCTGCGAACGCAAAACGGACAGCAGCTGCGTTACGTCACCGGTCGGAACAAGTTCAACATCTCCTCCTAATACAGATGTTGTGCGTAAAGCCAATCCGCCCTATCGCGTGTCCTTAAATTATTTCGACAGTGTTGAAATCGGACCTTGGGAACGATTTCTTGGTCGACCGATAATCACCAGGAGCAAGCACGAGAGTAATTCAGACACATTTCAACACGTTCCAGTTGAGTGCACGTCCAAGGCAGAAGGTCTCCCGGACAGTTGGTTGCGTGCCAACGACAGACGTGTGTCAGAATGCCTCGCACAGCATAATGCATGATGTAAGCGCAGGAAAAGCAACAAGGGGTTTCCTTGCGCTTGAGGGCTGGGTAAGAGGATGAAAGATATGATTTGGGAATCTCATCACTGGCAGGTAGTGCGAACTTGAGAGGAGTGGAGTGCTGTGGGCGACTCAGCCTTTGAACTTCTGTGAGAGTGGCATGATCTCCGAATTTGCAGCGAGAGACATGGATATGTGGTTGACCGGATCACTCTGTGGCAAGAGCCATTGCAGGCTAGCATGATTATAAGCCCTGGATGCGAGATAACACCGCTATTATCTTCCCTGTTTACAACGGACCAGATTTTAGATGCGACGCACATTCCACCCATCCTTGTCTTCCACTACCTCTTTCCTATCCCCTCGCTTGCGATGTGATAGTCGAAACATGGCCAGAGATGTCAAGATCGAAATAACCGCACGGATTGGAAAAGCTGGAGCCGTGTAGCTGAAAGAGATTTGGGAACGTGACATACCAGGGGCTTTCAGTCCCCAGCTCAATTCCCGAGAAGTAGCTTTGATAAGCAAAAGCTGCTTGCCAGTCCGAGAAGTAAGGCTTGCAGAACGCCCCAGCCATGGGGAGCGCCAGTCCGCGGACGCGTCTAAGATAGAGGACGCTCTAATAGGGCACCCTTACATAATCTACTTTAGCCCAATATTTTGAGCTCAATACCACTTTGCCTCCTACAATCCATGCAAGTAACCTCTATAAATGAGTCCCAGGAACAGAATATTATTTGAATAAAAAGGCTGTATATAGACAAAAAACTTGAATTTTACAAATGTGCAGGAAATCACGTGTATGATGCAAGGACATGCTCAGAAAATTTGGGGGCAAGGACGACAAAGGACATTGCCGCTTATGTAATCAATCACGTGACATCAGCGAAAATTGAAGAAAAGCTAGCTGAACCAACCACATCTCTATACCTAGAGCATCCACATGGGCTGGAAGTCTAAAGTGTGACTGGCATGCTTGAAAACCTGAGAAAAGGTGCCCTGAATGACTTTTATCCAAAATTTCATTGTGAGCTCAACTTTATTAAGCAATACTGGGGTGCAGTCAAGCTCCGATACAGGTCAAGTGCACAAACAACAGATATAGATGCCATGGAGCGCAATGGCCTCGATGATATCCCATTGAGCCAAATTCAGCGGTCAGTGGTTTTCAAGTCCATCATCTGAATATGGATTACTCATTGTTTATTTTATTTTATTTTTTTGGAGTAGCTATGCAAATCAATCTGCAATATTCATTTCAGCATACTCACAAGGCTTTTCTGGCTCAATGGCTGCCTGGGCAAACCGAAACCAAAGGTATCATGGACACCAGACTTTGGATGGCTCAGAAAGCAAAGCTGCCTATGCATAGCACTTTATTATTGATCTGGAGGTACTTGATGCATTAGAGTATATTAGTTTGTAGTATATATTATGTACGATAATCTCATATTACCGTACAGTAATATTGCCGCCCAATGAACTAATATTTCCCACATGATAGAATCTAAAACAATTGAAAACTAATTGAGGAGCGCTTGCCGCAAGATATCCAGAAGGGCCGCATTTGTCCTCTCCTGCTGGTCATTCGTGCGACGTGTCTCCTCAAGAAGCGCATTGCGTGCCTTCCTCCCTCCTCACGTTCTTCCGCACGCGCTTTCTTCTCCTCGTCACACGCTTTCCTCTCCTCTGCACAGCTTCCTCCAGGAACTCCACCATCTGTGCCATTTCTGTCCTTCGCCTGGTTCTCGGACGTGAATGTTTGCATCCTGAGCCCTCACATGTCTCTGTCCCACATGTTCTCACCACTGCGCTCCCTTCATTCTCCTCGCCAGAATCATCACATGATGGCGACTGTGAACGTCGGCGCTTGTGCCTTGGCTGCTCGCCAGTCACTATGGCCAGTCGCACAGATTCAACACATTTGAGCCTGTTCTTAATAATGAAGATTCTATCAAGCCCTTTTAACTCACTTCTTTTCCTGCTCCTTCTGCTCCTCCTTGGTCTCTTTTGCGACCAACTGCAACCAACCTGAGATTCTGGATTGCATCCAGCTGCCCTGATATGACACTGCATGCCCCAGACAAGCTAGCTGCTTGTGAATTATAGGATGTATAAAAGACTGTGGGGGATAGGTGGCATACTTACATATGAGCGGTGGCGTCGGCTGGAATGGACAAATGGTTGTGGCTGGAGTGGACGCGCTTGTGACAATATATTCTCACCTCCTGTAGTATAGATTATGAGTTCGGCATACTCCATAGCTATATATATTACAAACTATATTGTCTATTACAATACATAGACTATGAGTGGGGAGGCATCCTTGATGTGAAATTGATAGTAGTTTTTTTTTCAAACTCGACTTCAGGATTTTGGCACTTTTAGGGTTAGGGTTAGAGATTACATAAGGGTGCCTATTAGGGCTCCTCTATCTATAGTATAAAGTTCAGGGGGGCGGTTGTGGGCCTCGCTATATGAAACAGCATGCTCCGCTGACATAAGCCTGACATAAGCCTGACATAATCCTGACTAAGACGCAACAAACCAGCACTATGGCGGGGCTTGAATGCGAGCGGCACAGCCATGACAGCGTCTAATCTGACTAAGCCTGCGCATGACGCGCATTCTCTACCCCTCCATCACGCTCTCCCACCGTCCTCCAGCGTGCTTCTTCCATATCTATTTCTGTCTCAGGTATGTTCTCACCTCTGGATCAATTGACTGACCCTGATGAGGCATGCAGAGCTTTTCATTCACTGGTGTGTCTCATTTATTTTCGCTTTTTTAACTCATTTTGGCCCTTTTAGGCCAGATTACACCTCAGCTCCTCTCACTCTGCCTGTGGGTGTCTGCCTGCATTCTGGTGAGCATCCTGCCCTCATTTGCTTTTTTGCTGGTTTGCTCATGCAAGCAGCTCTGCAGTGCCTTGGGTATGTTTTCTCTTTTATTTCGCTTTTTAGGCTTATTTTGCCTTTCTCATGCCAGATCTTCCTCCAGCCTCATATCTCTTAGGTATGGTTTATCCTCTGGCAATTCCCTTTTCTGTGTTGATTCGCTTTTTTGCCCCATTTTTCCCTTTTAGGCCAATACACCTCTCAGCTCCTTTTCACACTACCTGGGTGTCTGCCTGCACTGGTGAGCATTCTGCCCATTTCGCTTTTTTGCATGGTTTGCTCATGCAAGCTCTGCGTGCCTTGGGTATGTTTTCTCTTTATTTTCACTTTTTTAGGCTTATTTTGCCTTTCCATGCCAGATCTATCCTCCAGCCCATATCTCTTAGTATGGTTTCATCTTCTGAGCAATTCCCCTTTTCTGTGTTAATTTCGCTTTTTGACCCTTTTTTTCCCTTTCTAGCCAGTTTACACCTTTCAGCTCCTCTTCACTCTGCTGTGGGTGTCTGCCTGCATCCTGGTGAGCATCCTGCCCTCATTTCGCTTTTTTGCATGGTTTCTCATGCCAGAAGCTCTGCAGTCCTTGGGTATGTTTTTCTCTTTTATTTTTGCTTTTTTAGGCTTATTTGGCCTGCAAAATATACACTCTCAGCCTCATATCTCTTAGGTATGATTTCATGCTCAGTGCAATTCCTTTTCTCTGTTAATTTTCGCTTTTTGCCCCATTTTTTCCCCTTTTCATGCCAGATTACACCTCTCAGCTCCTCTTCACTCTACTGTGGGTGTCTGCCTGCATTCTGGTGAGCATCCTGCCCTCATTTTGCTTTTTTGCATGGTTTGTCATGCTAGAGCTCTGCCAGTGCTTGGGTATGTTTTTTCTTTTGATTTGCTTTTTAAAGTTTATTTTGGCTGTTTTCAAGCTATTAGGCCTTTTTATCCCAATTACTTCCAAGCCTCCTATTCCTTTGTAGGTTTCGTTCTCTCACATGTTGCTTTTTGAAATTAATTTAGACTTTGTTATCAGGTCCTCAACAGGCCTTCTGTCATTGTGGTTTGGCGGTCCTTTTATTTTTTGGATGCTTATAGATATATCTAAGTCCTCTGTATATTTGGTTGTTTTATATAACTTTCAGGCTTGATTTACTTTCATTCCAGATCTGTTTCAGGCTGTCATCCTTAGGTATTTCTATTCATAGCAATTTTCCTTTTTGGCACCATTTTGGGGTGTCCATAATGATCAGTTTGCTATTTCTTTCCCTTCCTTGGTTTTTGCTAGGCTCTGTGCGGTGCTATCCTCTGCCTATAGTGATTGAGTGTTGGTTGGTTGGATTGTGCACTGAAGCTGCATGCAGTTTGGTTCTGGAAGATTCAACCCAGTGGGTCTGTGAACTGGATTGGTTTGGTGGTGCATATTGGATTTAGGCGGTTTAGGTGGACATTGACCACCTTGCTGGTATCTGGTGGATTTGTTGGTTGGTGTCAGTTGGTTGGATGTGCACTGGGGGTTGCATTGGCAGTTTGAGTCTGGCCAGAGTTCAACTCTGTTACCACTGTGGTCTGTGAACTGGGATTGGTTGGTGGTTTAGATGGTTAGGTGGACATCGACCGCATCCCTGGTATCCCCTATTGTTGGTCGTGAGCTACAGTCATTGTGAAATGTGGTATCCTTGATAAAAAATTTTTTTTGGCTTGATTGAAACTGACTGTATCTAAGGGAGCCTCTACACCAGGCGTGATAGGCGGAGGAGCGTGTCTGGAGGTCAGCGGCGGTTGCCAATGACGTCCCTTCTGTGCGTCGTCGGGATGGGTTCTCGCTGCAGCTCAAGAACATCTTCGAATCCTGACCCTCCACTCCTCAGCCTTTCCTCGACCTCTACTCCCTCAGGACAATGCAATTCCTTGGCCTCCTGTGGCTGGACCTTCAAATGCCATTCCACCTGATCTAAGTCCTCGGATGCTGTACGTGCCATACAGGAACGGTTAGCAGATATGCCTCTGGCACCTGTGCGTCAGAGACATCCCCTGTTAGCACCGCCACCTGTTCCTGTAGGCTCTGCAGCAGTAGTGGCACTGCGGGCCCAGGCTGCTAATGCCCAGATAGCACCTCCTCCTCCTGTCCCTGTAGGCTCTGCGGCGGTAGCTGCCTTGCAGGTCCAGGCTGCTAATGCCCAGATAGCACCTCCTCCTCCCATCCCTGTAGGCTCTGCAGCGGTAGCTGCCTTGCGGGTCCAGGTCGCTAATGCCCAGATAGCACCTCCTCCTCCCATCCCTGTAGGCTCTGCGGCGGTAGCTGCCTTGCAGGTCCAGGCTGCTAATGCCCAGATAGCACCTCCTCCTCCCATCCCTGTAGGCTCTGCAGCGGTAGCTGCCTTGCGGGTCCAGGTCGCTAATGCCCAGATAGCACCTCCTCCTCCTATCCCTGTAGGCTCTGCAGCGGTAGCTGCCTTGCGGGCCCAGGCTGCTAATATCAATCCTAGACCTCTGCCACAACAAAGACAGGCATGATGGCGCGCACGACACCCTGAACCCTCCCAGATCAATGCCACTCCAGCAGCAGCCTGCACCACAACAACCTGTACCTCCTCTGCCTCCAGGGCCCCCT
Source organism: Gautieria morchelliformis (assembly GCA_015179125.1). Classification (NCBI taxonomy): domain Eukaryota; kingdom Fungi; phylum Basidiomycota; class Agaricomycetes; order Gomphales; family Gomphaceae; genus Gautieria; species Gautieria morchelliformis. The sequence goes on along the minus strand of WHVA01000470.1, from coordinate 79,993 downwards.
GTGCCTCCACAGCCTCTGCATCCACCTGCTCCTCCTCAGCCCCCTCCACTTCCACCGCCTCCACCAAGGCCTTTAAGAACCCTTCCGCTAGCACGTCGCCCTTTGATTGAACAACGGATTGCACCTCATGACCTTGGTGCTATGGATGACAAATGTCCAAAATGTAAAGCATGGCATTGGAAGGCAGAGCGTCTGTCCGACTCTACCATTGCTGAGCTCAAATTTGGTATATGTTGTTCAAAGGGCCAGATACACCTTGAATTGTTGATGGAACCTCCAGAACCACTAAAGACTCTTTTGGTCAGCCAAGACAGGTGTGGCAAACAGTTTAGGGAAAAGATTTGGAACTATAATGCTGCACTGGCATTCGTCTCTGTGGGAGTGAATATAGATGACAAGGTCGTGAATAGACCTGGGCCATATGTCTTCAAAATTCAGGGAGGCCTCTATCATATTCATGGCGCTCTTTTCCTACTCAGGGTCAGGATTGGGCACCCAGCTATGCGCAGCTCTACTTTTATGATCCAGCAGAGGCTTTGCGACGTAGGGAGGCCAATAACAGTTTTGATCCTTTGGATTCAGATGTTTTAAGTGACCTCCAGGAAATGATGCAGGCTCACAATCCATTGGTTCCAATCTATCAGCAGGCGATGGAAAGGCTTAGGAACCAGCCAGATAGGTTGATGTGGAGGCCAGACTCACCTACAGAGCACATACAGACCATAGAAGATATAATATTCCTATAGCGGATGAGATTGCCATTGTGCTCCCTGGAGAAGGTGTGCCTGGAGGCACTAGAGACATTGTCATTCAGCTTAGAGGTGGAGAACTGCAACGAATTCAGGCCGAACATGCTTTGTATGCGCCACTACACTATGTCCTTCTCTTTCCCAGAGGTGAATCAGGCTGGGATTGGGACATTCCACGGATAGACCAAGCTCTTCCACGACAAGGCCAGGAGGAGGAGGAGGAGGACCCTTCAAGTGACAGGTGTGTGACCATGTCAAAATACTATCGTTATCGTCTTTTTCCAAGGGAGGGTGAAGCTGAAACTCTCTTCCTGGCTGGCAAGCTCTTCAGCAATACATTGTGGATGCTTGGGCAGCGACTGAACAGCAGAAGCTAAATTGGATCAAATACCATCAACATGAGCTGCGAGCTGAGGTCTACAATCAGATGATTGATACATTTGGACCTGAGGACAATCAGGCCAATCCAGCTAACTTGGGACAAAAGGTCATCTTGCCTGCTACATTTACTGGGAGCGCCAGGGATATGAATGAGAATTTTCAAAATTCAATGGCAATCACTAGGAAGCATGGTCCAGCAGATGTCTTTGTGACAATGACAGCAAACCCCCAGTGGAAAGAAATCAAAGATGCTCTCAAGCCAGGCCAGACTCCCGTGATCATCCTGACTTGGTTGCAAGGGTTTTTCATCTCAATAAGGAGCAATTGATCAAACGTATCATGAAGGATGGTATCCTTGGTCGCACAGTTGCACGTGTCCATGTGATCGAATTCCAGAAGCGGGGGCTCCCTCATATGCACCTTCTTACAGGGTTTAAAGAGGAGGATAAGATCAGGCCACCGGAAGCTGTGGATGCTTTGGTTTGGGCTGTCTTTCCTGTTCAGAAAGAGCATCCAAGGCTCTACAAATTAGTTTGTGATCTAATGACTCATGGCCCCTGTGGACAAGCGCGTCCTCGGGCTTCTTGCATGACAGAGGGCAAGTGTTCTAAACATTTCCCAAAGGAATTTCGTGAGGTTACATCTGTCACTGAAGATGGCTATCCACAGTATCGCCGTCCTAATGATGGCAGACAGCATAATGTCAGAGGCAACATCATGGACAACCGCGACGTGGTTCCCTATTGTCCCACCCTCCTCTTGGAATTTGAATGCCATATTAATGTGGAACCCACTTTCAATGTGCGCTCTATGAAGTACATTCACAAGTATATGTACAAGGGGCCTGACAGGACCACAATGACCATTAATAAGGAGAGGGATGAGGTTAAACAGTACCTCGATGCATGCTATGTCAGCTCACATGAAGGTGCTTGGAGACTGCTGGAATATAAAATGCATTTTCAGGTCCCTCCTGTCATGGCACTTCCAGTCCATTTGCCAGGCCAGCACAATGTGATATTTGATCCTCATATGGATCCAGGCATGGCTTTTCAGAGGGCAGAGGGTGCTAAGACTATGCTCATGGCCTATTTTGAAGCCAATGACAGATATCCTGAGGTACGTGAACTACTCTATGTGGAATTTCCTGAGCACTATGTTTGGAAAAAGCAAGCCAAGCGGTGGCAACCTCGCCAGTGAGGTTTCAGTCTCAGTCGCCTTCATTTTGCAAGTCCAGCCTCTGGAGAGCGCTTTTACTTGCAAAACCTCCTTACAGTTGTCAGAGGTGCAATGTCATTTGAGGAGCTTAGATCATTTGATGGTGACCTGTCCTAATTACAAGGCTGCATGCCTGGCAAGGGGCCTGTTAGAAGATGATTCAGAGTGGACACAGTGTCTTCAGGAGGCTGCACATATACAAACAGGTTTCCAGCTCAGGAGGTTATTTGTCACTATTCTCCTTTGGTGTAACCCTGCTCGGCCTGCTCAAATCTGGGAGGAGTTTCAGGAGCGTATTTGTGATGACCTGGAGTATCAGCTTCAAATAGGCATGGCATTCATCATCCTACCAATGATCAAATCTATGACTTTGGTCTCTTTCTCATTGACAAGATCATACGTCAGGGGGGAAGTCTCTGGATGAGTTCCTAGATATACCACAGATAATGGGGCACTGGGAGGGATTGGTAGGGAACTGTTGGATAGCTGAGCAGCGGGACTATGACCCAGCTACAGAGCTGGAAAAAGCCGCCATCAATATTGAGAAGCTTAATGCAGAACAGAGGCGTGTCCATGATGAGATCCTCCATTCGGCCATAAATGGAGAGGGTCTTCTGTTCTTTGTCAATGGCCCTGGTGGTACAGGCAAAACTTTTACCTGGAACACCCTGGCTCATTCTATCAGAGGAAGGGGTCTTATTGTCCTATGCATTGCATCTTCAGGAATTGCAGCATTGCTTCTGATTGGGGGCAGAACATCACATGCTGTGCTCAAGATTCATGAGGGTTCTCTATGTGACATCAAAAGAGGCTCACCATTGGCAGAACTTCTCAAGCAGGTCCATTTGATCATATGGGATGAGGTGCCTATGCAGCATCGTCATGTAGTTGAAGCTGTCGACAGAACCTGCAGGGATGTCCTAGAGCATCCAGATTGTCCATTTGGTGGTATTACTGTGGCTTGGGGTGGAGATTTCCAGCAAACTCTGCCTGTCGTTCCTCGAGCTAACAAGGAGGAGATCGTGGGTGCTTCTATCCAAAGATCTCCTTTGTGGCATCATGTCAAGGTCCTCCATCTTACTCAAAATATGCGAGTTGACCCTCATGATCCCCAGAGTGAACAATTTGCTCAGTGGCTCTCTGATGTTGGTCAGGGAAAGGATCTCCCTTTGGACAATTCATTGACACTTCCCCAGCACATGATCTGTGGACCACAGGTGTCAGATCTCATTGCAGCTATCTATCCAAACATTGGTACTGGGGAGGCACTCCAAGACAAATACTTTTTGGAACGTGCCATCCTTTGCCCTCGCAATATGGAAATGGATGAGATTAATGCTGAGGTGCTCAATGTATTCCCTGGGTAGGAGCGTCTCTATCCCAGTGCAGACTCAATCAAAGGAAATGAAGATGGCAACGTGTATCCTGTGGAGTATCTCAACTCACTCAACATGGGTGGGCTTCCTCCATCTCAACTCAGGCTTAAACCTGGAGTGGTACTCATGCTTCTTCGGAATATTGACCTTGGTCGTGGACTCTGCAATGGTACAAGGTTGCGTCTCATCAATATGACCAACAGGGTACTCTTTGTGAGGATCATTTCGGGACCATTTGCAGGAGAGACTGCATTTATCCCTAGGATTACAGTGACACCCAGCTCAGACCAATTGCCATTTGAGCTCCAGTGTCGCCAGTTTCCTGTCGGGCTGGCCTTTGCCATGACTATCAACAAGTCTCAAGGGCAGTCTCTTGGCACGGTAGGCATAGACTTGCGATACGTGGTATTTTCACATGGACAGTTGTATGTTGCAGTGTCAAGAGGCACTAATTGGAACAGAGTCCATATTCTTTTAGGGGAGGGGAACAAAACTTCTAATATTGTATACAAAGAAGTGTTGCTGAAGCCTGATTAAATATGTATTTCGATTTGTATTTAATGTATGTAGTTGCATTTCACCAAATAATTCTTTGATTCTATTAACTACCCATGTGCAATGTTAACCCTAAATAACCCGGTGCGAAGCATGGGTCTATTGGCTAGTCTAAGTATACAGTTAGAATGTGCTTCTGAGCAGATGCATGACTCTTCCTTTCACCTCAGGACGCCACCTTTCCATGCCACCGGTTCTATGATAGGGGAGAGGTTGTACCAGCACAGCAGGTTTTTGACTCTGCTGGGAGTGTAGACTCGGGGTACATGAAGGAATCGTCAAATCGATAGCCTTCGGTTGATTGGGATACGGTTTGTAAGCTCAGGCTAAGTACGCAGTGTGAGACTTGCATATTGGGATAAACATTAACGTTGGTTGAGATTGACAGGAAGCCCTGTTACAGTACGCTGCAACGGTCGGCTTGGGCCAAGGCGAGCATTGCAGCGTACTGTAACGGTCCAGGATCGACTGGGACGCTAGTGACAGTGGTGGCAGGATACTGTGTCTATGCCTCTATATGCAAGCCTCCACGGAATTATGTGCGCGCCGCCAGATCGACATCACAGCTAGGATATCGGCAGAGCACCACTGCCGTACTGTAAGTCGAAGTCGATTTGTAGTTCGTTGGATTCGGACAGCGACATGAGTCGCTGTCTTAAATACAATGGAATATTCTAATTGTACTAAAGTGCTCGTCTTGCAAAGTACGAGGCATTTCTTGTACTTTGCTGCGCGCCATCACGGTCTCCGAGTCGTACGCGTCATTGGCTTCAAGTACGTTGACACTTGTACCAGAATACCGCCGTTTTTCTTTTTTTTTTTGTGAAAACCACCCCGCCCCCCACTCGGAGAGTTCGACCGGCAAACGAAACTGGGGGTAATAAGTAGGCAACCTGTCCGGATTTCTATCATTGAATTTTCGACGGTAGGAGTAGCAGCGTTTAAGAGGCTATGTATGTCACCCGTGGGGCAACTTTTAGCGGTGGTGTACGCCGCTGCGTTGGGTGAGAATCCATCTGTTCTTGTACTCCGAGTCTTGGGTTGCAGTCGTGGCGCTCACGTGAGGTCGTGTTCCAGATGGCGTTTCGCGTATGTTCAGTCGGCACTGATCTTGATTCACGACCCACCGGTCGTTTCTCATTGTTTCGCTTTTTGAGGGTGATGGAGATGCAAGCGATACCCATTGAACTTGTGGAGCATTTCGAGCGTGTCATGGCATACATAGGCTTTGTTGACGCGTCTGACGCTATACACGAGTGGGAGCGTAGGCGATGAGCAGCATATACTAGTGAGGGCGAGGGAGCGCAGATTATCACGGGACGCAAGGGCCGGATGAAAGCAGGCATAAGGGCTGTGTCTGCAGGTGGAGTATGCGCTGGGGGGTACAAGAGACGGCGGAAAGTTGGGAGTGCGTCTCATGTATGCAAAGATGGGGGATGTTCAGGTCGCCGGAGCCTGGGAGGGGAGGACGTCTCGAATGCGCTTCAAGTAAGGAAGAAGCAGATAACGCGCGGAGGTGATCGGGCGGGATGATCTGGAGAAGCGCGTAGCTCAGGCCAGTCTGTGCTAATCGAAGGTACAGCAATGCGACGCGAGGTTAGAGTAGAAATACATGGTATCGACGGCTGTAGTCGGTTTCGGGAATGTAGTGTTACACAGGGCGCGGAGATGGTATGGTCTGCGTCCCAGTCAAATTTATGAATAGCATTATTAAAATAGTCGAAGGCAGAGTTCTACGATAGCGACGAGGGTATGCCAGCAGAGCGGGTTGTGACTCAGTGGGCGGCAAGGCTGGAGTGTAATGAGAGTCCGAGTCGGAGGGTGGATACGGCGTGTAAGCTATGCAGTGAGACGTGGATATTGGGATATGCATTGGTTGAGATGGACAGGATGCAAGCGTCGGGATACGTGGTGGATACCGTGCCTGGCGTGCACGGAATAACGTGGGTGCAGGGCACAACACCACAGTTGTCCCACGGCGATGGGTGCTTGTGGACGCCAGAATGCAGCTCCAATGTCAGGGCCAGGCACGACAGGATGAGTTGCGTGTGCAGAAGCACTGTGATCATTCCTCAAAGAAGACATACAGCGTTGCGAGGCGACACAATTTTATCCGTGAGATCTGAGATGACGTGAGTCGAGGACGATCCGGAGCGGTGGATGGTGAGACCGGTGTGGGGTCGGGTGGCCGGATGTCCGGGCTGAGCCAGGAATGTCATCAGACAGGCTTGGCACGACCCTCGGGCAGCGATTGGTCGCGGGCGAGGCGTGGTACGACTCGGGAAGGCGGTGTGCTGGACTGTATACGGCATGGTACGCGTGCCGGACATCGAAGCTGGGGCGGGCCGCGGGGTGGCGCCCTGCAGGCAGAGCACGTGGTGTTCGTAGTGCTGCGGGTCCGCGCGCAGCACATGTGCGGTGATGATGAGGCTGGCGCGTGGCAGGATCGACACCACAGCAGAGACGTTACGGGAGAATTTCGCGCAGACTGCGTGCAGGGTCGGCGCCAGCGGTGATCGGGCGCTCGGAGGTCGGAGGTGCGAGATTGGGAACGGCGTCTGGGGAGACGTCAGCTGGGCGTGCGTTGGCGCATCGTGCGAAGGGGACGTGGCTCTGGCTGGCCAGCGCGACAGGTGCGCGCGTGGAGCGACGCTGCGTGACCCGCGCGAGCATGGCCAAGTGACCCGCGCGAGAGAAATTTATCGCCGTCTAGGCGTGCTCGGATAAACGTGATCAGCGCGGCCGTGCGGGGGCCCTCGAAATAGCCCCCGCGTAATAATGCGCTGCATACTGCCGCCGTAATAACTCATAAGAACGCCAAATAGGCGCCGGTCATCTGACTGAGCGAGCATGCGCTCCGCACTGAATGGTGCAGGTCTTCTTGCTCTCTCCTCTTGCCGTGCCAGCGCACACCCACAGTCCTTTCCCTTCTTAACTATCCCCTCTTTCGACGCTCTGCTTTCTTTGATTGACCCTTCTTGACCATGCTTCTCCCCGCTGGTCTCGTCGCCTCCCTCGGGCTCCTCGCGTCCGTCCCCGTACGCGTCCGCGCCGACGTCATCACAGGCATCCCGGACGCCGCCCCGCCCGGCTTCGAGCAATGGACCTCCCCCATCGTGCGTGCCGCTGCCGGAGCCCCGCTTTAACTCACCTCCCTGCAGATCTCCACCAAAAACGTGTCCGGCGACGCCGACTGGGCGAGCGCCGTCGCCAAGGCCCGCGCGTTCGTCGCCCAGCTCACGCTCGACGAGAAGGTCAACCTCACCACCGGCATCGGCATCAACGGCCGCTGTGTCGGCAACACCGGTGTAAGCACCCGCACGCCCTCTCCTCTCTCCAGCGCGCGTGCTCACCTGCGTGTGTGTGCGTGCGTGTACAGGAAGTCACCCGCATCGGCTTCAAGGGCTTCTGCCTCGAGGACTCGCCCCTCGGCGTGCGCGACACCGACTTTGCATCCGCCTTGTACGTCGCGCGCCCGTTCTCTCCCTGCCCTCGCCCTCGCTTATCTTTATCTCCCTTCTAGCCCCGCCGCGATCAACGTCGCCGCGAGCTTCGACAAGACCCTCATCAACCAGCGCGGCGTCGCCATGGGCGCCGAGCACCGCGGCAAGGGCGTCAACGTCGCCCTCGGGCCCATGACCAACATGGGGCGCGTCGCCGCCGTGAGTGTCCTGTCGTGCTCCCGCTGTGTGTGTTTATGTGGTGTTCGTGCTTATGCGCGCGGGTTTAGGGCGGACGGAATTGGGAAGGCTTCGGCGGGGACCCGTTTTTGTCGGGTGTCGCGACGGCGGAGACGATCGCGGGATATCAGAGCCAGGGCGTCATTGCGTGTGTGAAGCACTAGTGCGTCTCCCCCCCATCCTTTCTTTCTGTCTTTCAACCCCGACGTTCATATTCCCCGCCAGCATCGCCAACGAACAGGAGCACATGCGCGGCGGCTCCGAGGCCGCGCAGATATACAGCTCCGACCTCGACGACCGCACGCTGCACGAGGTGTACGCGTGGCCCTTCGCGGAGGCCGTCAAGGCCGGCGTCGGCAGCGTCATGTGCGTCCCCCCCCCGCCACCTAATTCATAAATTAATACATTAACGATTCACGCGCACTCGCACAGGTGCTCCTACAACAAAATCAACCAGACGCAGGCGTGCCAGAACAGCAAGATCATCAACGGCGTCTTGAAGGAGGAGCTCGACTTCCAGGGGTTCGTCCTCAGCGACTGGGCCGCGATGATCAACGGCGTGCAGGTGCGTGCCCCCTCTCTCCTCTCCTCTGCGCTCTTTTGCGTTGTTTGTTGATCGATGCCCCACGCGTAGCCCGCGCTCGCGGGGGTGGATATGAACATGCCCGGGTTCAAGTCGTACAACTTCGGCACGAGCGACCCGAACCCGGACACGTCGATCAACTCGTGGTGGGGCAGCGCGCTCATCGAGTCGGTGCGTTCGAACCCGACTGTATTTCTTGGCGGGTGCTGAGGGGGGTGCGGTGTAGGTGAACAACGGGAGCGTGCCGGAGTGGCGGGTGGATGATATGGTGACGCGGTCGATGGCGGTGCGTTGCCTTCGTATTCGCGGAATCACTGACCTGATCCCATCCTTGCCGGCAGGCCTTCTTCAAAATGGGGCAGGACGCGGGGTACCCCGCGGTCAATTTCGACTACAACAGCGAGGACACGTTCATGCACGGCATGCTCGTGAACGAGCACGTCAAGTGCGTGCCCCGTTTCCGTTGCTGAAATAATAATAATAATAATAATAATATCGTGTGTGGTGTAGCGTCCAGTCGAACCACGGGCAGCTGATCAGGGAGATCGGCGGGGCGAGCACGATATTGCTCAAGAACACGAACGGCGCGCTGCCGTTGAACATTAACAACATTAAACGTACGCCGCGACGCCGTTCACACACACCCTCCTTTGTTGTTGTTGTTGTTGTTGAATGGGGACTGACGTGGTGTGGCAGGTATTGCGATACTGGGCGAGGACGCGGGGCCGAATCCGGACGGGCCGAATGGGTGCTCTGAGTGCGTGGTTGCCTTTTTTTTTTGGCTGCTACTGTAAACATGTGCTGATGGTTACTGTAGCCGGGGGTGCGACCAGGGCACGCTCGCGATGGGATGGGGATCCGGCACGGCGAACGTGAGTATATTTGCGTATCTCGAGTCTTTGTGCGTCGCTTACTGGCCGCCCTCCCCTATGGCGTCTCCACATTGCGTAGTTCCCGTACCTCATCGACCCGTCCGCCGCGATCCAGAACTTTGTCATTACCAAGAACCCGACGATCCCCGTCGAGACTGTGCTGAATGAGTTTAATGTCGGGGCGGTGACGACGCTGGCGAGCCACGCGGACGTGTGTCTCGTGTTCGTGAATGCGGACTCGGGCGAAGGTGCGCGCGCGCGTCCCGACCTCCTTGGCTTAGCGGGGGATCGTCTGCTGACCGCTTGTTTCGTGTGTCCTAGGGTACATCACCGTGGACGGCAACGCGGGCGACCGCACGAACCTCACGCTCTGGAACAGCGGCGAGGCGCTCATCACCTCCACCGCCGCCGTGTGCAACAACACCATCGTCGTGCAGCACGTCGTCGGGCCCGTGCTCGTCGAGACGTGGATCGACCACCCGAACGTGACGGCGGTGCTGCACGCGGGGCTGCCCGGGCAGGAGACGGGGAACGCGATCGTGGACGTGCTGTTTGGCGCGGTGAATCCGAGCGCAAGGTTGCCGTATACGATTGCAAGGGCGAGGACGGATTACCCGGCGGATGTGTTGTATTCGAGTACGATGCAGACGCCGCAGATCGTGTATGAGGAGATGCTGGAGATTGATTATCGGTGAGTGGGCGCGTGTCTGTCTGAATGAATTCGTGTTTTTTTTTTGTTGATGGGGATGATGATGGGGTGCTGGCAGACACTTTGACGCGCATAACATCTCGCCGCGGTTCGAGTTTGGGTTCGGGATGAGCTATACGAGCTTTGCGTACAACGGCCTGAATATCCGCCCGGGGGACCAGACGCAGGGCCAGAACGCCGTCAACGGGCGTGCCGTCCCCGCTCCCGCGGCCAACGTCTCGGTGTCGGCTGGCGCGTCTGGCTCCCGGCAGGCCTCCGCCACGCCCGCGCCGTCGTCGTCTGCGGCGCACAGCGCCTCCGCGCCCGCCGGGAACGCCACGAGCTCCGCCGCGCACAACGCGACCGCCACGCCCACCGCCACCATGAACTCGACGCACTCCGGGAACGCAACCTCCACCTCCGCCGCGCCGCCCGCGTTCTCGTCGCCCGCGCAGACCTCGCCCGGGGGCGCGGCGGACCTGTTCACGACGGCGTGGACGGTGACGTACGCGGTGACGAACACGGGCGGCGTGGACGGGAACGAGGTGAGCCAGGTGTACCTCGGGTTCCCGCCGAGCGCGGGGCAGCCGCCGAAGGTGCTGCGCGGGTTCGACAGGAGCTTTGTGGGGAGGGGGCAGACGGCGTTTGTGCAGATTCCGTTGCGGGTGAAGGATATCAGCGTTTGGTGAGTGGCGTACGTGGGCGGGTTTTAAGTGCGGTGTGCTGATGGGTTATTGGTGGTGTGCAGGGATGTGCCGACGCAGAAGTGGGTCATTCCGTCGGGGTCGTTCACGGTCATGGTGGGGAGCTCGTCGAGGAATATCCATCTCACTGGCACGTTTACGCCGTCATGATGATGATGATGACGATGTTGAAGAAATTTCCTTCTTTTTCTTTTTCTTTTTGACCCGAGACTCGAGAGTGTGTTATTTGATTCATATGCAACGCCTACGAAAAACGCGTTTTTGTCTCTCGCCTTTCTCTCCCTCTCTCTTCTCTGTCTCTTTTTCCCATTTCCCGTATCCAGGAGGATGGATGATATCCTTGTGATATAGATTACATACAGATGCCCGTGGTCGCTCGTTTTACAATACACTGTCGTTTACTGCGAGACCATGTGTGGCGCGCGGCGGAGTCCTGCCCAAGAAGATGATGGGATTTGCTTTGGTGTGCGGGTATGTTAGCCGGTGTCGTGGTCTATTTTTACGGTAACCCGCAGTCGATCCCTCGACGGTTGACCGTTTATGTCACTCGCAAGGACGCTAGCTTGAGTTGCCGGATGACGCCCACTGATCATGATGGTGGCGGTGCGCTTTCATCCTAACGCGGAGCTGTCAACGCCACTGGCGCCTGTCATTGATCTAGTTATCGTTCCGAGTCGGTTGAGTACGAAATGGTAGCGATAGAGGCGACGAGCCGTGGGGCGTGGTTGCTTGCGTTTACACCGACCTTAGGCTGCCTGTCACTGTGCTGCCGTGCTCTCTACCTATGGCTCATCTTCCGCCCCTGGATGGCTCGCTCTGCCTACCCGATGTCCTCGACTACCATCTCGAACACAATCCGAAGCGTCCCGCGTACGTGTTTGTGCAGGATGACGTACACGTTGTCGCGGTCACTTTCGCGCAAGTCGCAAGGGCCGTGCACCGCGCTGCGTATAAAATCCGCCCGGCGCGACCGCACGCACGTGGCGCTGTGGTGGCGGTCATAGCGAATGCCGATACGCTGCTTTATCAGACGGTCGTTCTCGCGTGTGCGCGCGCGGGGCTGGTGGTAAGTGGTGTTATGTCTGTCGCTCGTCGACCCTGATTCTTGCTTGGGAGCCATTTCTCGTTTCGCCTCGAAACTCGTCTGCGGCCATCGAGGACATGCTTCGCAAGATGTCGTGCTCTGAGGTCATCGGTATTCGAGCGCATTCTGCAGAGTCCGATCTGATAGGTTCTCTGGCCGTTCCGGATCTGGTCGTCACTGAGATACCGACGCTTGAGGAGTTGTATGGACCAGATCTGGGAGCGATGGCTACGGATTTCAAACTTTATCCCAGCCCAGGAGAATCCTTCGATCCAGGCGACACCGCCTTCATCATCCACTCGTCGGGCAGCACCGGCTTCCCAAAGCCTGTACCGCAGACATTTCTCACAGCGCTCCACTGGATGGGTTTTTGTGAGGGAGATCCTATGTACATCCTCTTCCTTTTTCACTGATGTTCGCGGCAGTGAACGTTTCCGGTTTGGAGGACCCCAGAGTTGCGACGTGTGCAGCGATGGCGATGCCTGCTTTCCATGCGTTTGGTGTTAATTTTCAGCTCTTGTATCCGTTGGCCTTGGTTAAACCCGTGGCCATTTTCCCACCCACGTCCTTCAATTTCGTGACTGGTGCGTCGTTCTTTCTGTCCAGGTATAATCATGGTAAGTAAGCTGTTTGTGCGCAGGGAGAGCCACTGGTGGGGCGGCTCCCGTCTTTTCTCAGCCTGCGACTATTCTTCGCCATGTGCGGTTAACGTGTTCGGATGTGCTTCTCACTGTACCCTCGCTGCTGTCAGTCTGGAGATCCAACCCTCTTGACGTAGAATTCCTCAAGTCCCTCAAGGCCGTGGTACGCAGTAGATACCTCGATAATCCTGATCCCATCCTGACGTGACGTATGCAGTGCTGTAGCTCTGGACCCTTGCCCCGAGGAGTCGGGGATGAGCTGGTCAGCCAGGGCGTGCGACTTTGCACTTCCTATGGAGCGACTGAGTTTGGAATACCGACCTATCGTCTTCCACTGAACAAATGGGCCAAGCCAATCTCGAATTCAGTAACAACGATGACTCGAGGATACACTATTGGAGATATTTTGCTTTCAACCAGCTCACAACGCCTCGTATGGTGCCCATGGGCGGTCATGACACGTTTGAGCTTCAGATTCTGGTAAGTCACTTTTGTGTACACTCAACATAGTATCTCGAGGGCTTTTCCATAGACTTGCAAAACGCACCAACCTGCCGTTGAGAACCTCCCAGATGTCAGTGGGTACGCAACATGCGATGTGGTTCAAGCTCACCCCATCATCCGGGGTTTATGGCGCGTGTACGATTACATCCGTGCGGTACGTTGTTATTCAATTACTAAAATCATCTCTGTAGGGTCGGGCGATCGGACGACGTCATCGTGCTCTCATCGGGCGAGAAGGTCGTACCTAGCCCGCTGGAAGACGTCGTTGGCTCCTCGCCAATTGTATCAGGTGTTATCATGTTTGGCCGCGGTAAACCACACTGCGGCCTTCTCATTGAACCTGTGGAACCTGCGACCTGGGAAGGACATACAAAGGAACTAGTTGATACACTATGGTTGCCCAGTTCAATGGCGGCATTATTCTATCGCTCACATGTTATTTTATTAGGCCCTTGATTGCTAGAGCCAACATGTCCGCCCCGGCATTCAGCAGGATGCTGCGCGACATGATCATTGTCACCGCGATTGACAAACCCGTGGAACGTGTAGGGAAAGGCAGTCCTGCGCGCCAGGCTACTCTGAAATTATACGAATCCGAGATCGAAAGTACCTACCAGAACTTTGACGGCGGGTTCTTAGCAGAGCCTATTGCAGGTTCTGAGGTCGTAGATACTATTCCTGCTGTGGCTGGAGCGTCATGCATCGTGTCTGAGCGCGAAGCCCAACTTACAGCTCGACGTAGAGACAGATTTATTTGAACTTGGATTTGACAGGTAGATGATTTCATTGCGCGCGAGAGTCCAAGCTCAGTTGCCACCCCAGCATCAGTGCAGTGTCGCTTCGAGCGCAAATTGTGGGCGCTCTACCGGACGATGTATCGTCGAGTATCAGCCAGACGTTTGTTTACGACAATCCCACTCTTTCTGCTATGGCGAAGAAGCTGGTTTCCTTAATGTCGGGCAAAGGCGAAGCACCTGTCACTGCGAAACAACACGCGATAGAACGCATGATCGCGAAATATTCGGTATTCTCACCTCTCAATGAGACTCAGACCGTCAGCCGAGGCTTGGCGGTCCTACTCACAGGCTCCACAGGCTCGCTTGGGAGTCACATTCTGGAAGTATTTTCACGAGGTGGATGATATCTTAGACGACAGTAGCAACGACACCACTGACACCAATCTCATGGTTAGATGATCGCATCCACAAACTTTACCTACTGAACCGACCTTCCACTTTGCCATCTTACGCGAGGCAGAAGCAATTTTTCCTCTCCAAAGGGCTCGATGAGACTCTGCTCCTTTCCAACAAAATCGTCTGGTTGGAAGGTGATGCCGCTGATGTTTCGGAACAAATCAAGAACGAGGTCAACGTAATCATCCACAATGCTTGGAGACTGGATTTCAACCTTTCTCTGTCCTCTTATGAGCCTCTTATCCGGTCCACACACGCTCTCCTCAACTTGGCTCGTACCGCAAGACATCGGTAATCTCTTTATGCTACGTTTATATGTTAACATCTCCAACTGCGTTTCGTATATAGGATTCACTTCGTCTTTGCATCTTCAGTAAGCGCCGCTCAGAACTGGGATACCAGGCTGGGGCCGGTGCCCGAAGAGATTCTGGATACTCATCACGCCTTGGGTAAGGGCTATGGTGAGAGCAAATATGTCGCAGAGGTCATTCTTCAAAAGTCCCAAGTAGCCTTTACGGCTCTGCGGATTGGGCAGATTGCGGGTGGTACACCGCGTGGCGCCTGGGCAGTCAGTGATTGGGTTCCGTCAATGGTCAGAACGAGCATAGAAGTGGGAGCTTTACCAGCCGCTGTGGGCGTACGTATTGTCTTTCCTAATATTACACTCACGTTAACAACTGCCCCACAGAATGTTTCCTGGATTCCTATGCCTGCTGTTGCTCAGGCTACGCTAGATGCCGTCCTCTGTTCTACCCCATCGTATGTCTTGAATATTGTGCATCCACACCCTATTCCATGGACTACAGTCATGCGAAACTTGTCGATGTCGATGACCGAGCATGGCATCACGAAAGCGGACTTACCAGCCATTGAATTCAGTGAGTGGGTGGAGAGAGTAGAGAAAATAACCCATGAAGACGCCGCAAGTCAAGCGAGAGCCCCCGCCAACAAGCTCTTATGGTACTTCGGACAATTTGCAGCACAAAATTCACAATTGCTGCAGATGCGTTCTGGGATGTCTGAAATGGAAACGGGTTGCCGGCCTCTTTTTATGACAAGAAAGTCTTGCGAGGTTAGTAGAGCTATAAGGCAGCTGGAACATTGCCCTTTGTGCAAAGATGATGTAGACCGATGGGTGTCATTCTGGAGGGGATTAAGTTTCTTGCCGTCCAGATGACGTACCGTATGAAATACATGTAGATCATGTTGCCATGGCTGAGGACTGAATCGTAATTGGCAGGTGAGGAGTGGGGCAGTGGTGTAGCATCTGCTCGTTCAGCCAGCACATCTAGGTGTCCGCGCTCTGGCACGCAGAAGGTCTGTTCACCCATCTGTCGTCTTTAATCTCGGCGATGAGAACTGGTTTCTGCTTCTGATTGAAAACTACCATAAAGACAACAGAGTCTACGGCGTCACACGTAGAAGTTTCATCGGGGGGAGTCTGCGGGGAAAGGAAGAAGCAGAAGTCGTCGTCACCCACAGCGTAGTTGAGGAGCCTGTCATAAGGGCCATAATAATTCTAGGGGCGCCTCTAGTAGCGTCTGGTTACGACAGACATTGGAGATGTTGAGTAAGCCTTGCGGCCAGTTCACGTTGGTGGAGAAGGGTATGATCCTAGAATTCTTGTATCAGTAATGATACGTCAGAAGTGCGAGTCAAGTGCATATCAAGTGTTCTGGGCTGTGGGGAAGTTGAAGTTGGGAGTGGAAGTGGGAAGTTGGAAGTGGAAGTCAGTAATTCAGAGTTTTAAGTATCCTGTTGCGTGTCGGCGTTAGCATGCGAAGGCCTGCATACATTCCGCAACCGCCTGCGGCTCAGCCATCACCGCTCGTCAAGAAAATACACGTGGCCTTGCACGCGCCTCGAAGACAGCTCTCCCGCATCGCGTTCTCTGGTACGCTACACCCGCAACCGCGTTTCTGGGACTGAGCTTCCCTGCTCGCATAGGCTCGGGGGTCCCGCTAGACGCGTTAGCGTTCACGTCCCAGCCTATTCAGCAGTAGCCTTTCGCCCCTGTACGTCGCCCTCCCTACGTCCTTGTGCGCTCTGGGCCCCCAACCCCGTCCTCCTTCCCCTTCCCCGCTCCTCCCAATAACCCCACCCTGCGTCCGGGTCCACGACCCTCCCACCAGTCTGTTCCATCCAATAGCACCCCCGCCTCGACGATGGCCGCGCTGCTGCCGGTGTTGCCCGTGAATGAGTGTGCCAAGCCGTGGGAGCGACGCCCGGATTGGCACCCGGTGCGGCCCGGGTGCGGCATCGCTCGCGCCGGCCGCTGGCTCACCCGTCGCAGAGCTCGCACCATCCCACGAAGACTCGCCGTCCGAAGTCCACGAGTTCGCGCCCCACCAGCCCGCTGGGTATGGGGCTTGGAAGTGGCTGGATTTGGTTCGTGAAACGCCCGTAAAGACAGCGGCTTGCGGGATCATAGAGGGACGCGTTGGCGGGAACGAACTGGGTGAACCATTTGCAGGTGGTTTGATACTGGACGATTGGGAAGTGGATGGCGTTGGATGCTCTAAGGGCGTGACAGGATTTGGAGGAGTCCCCGGAGGGTCTAGCCAAGCTTGCGAAGTTGGGAAGGAAGATACTGGAGGGACAAGTGTCGCATTTGGAGATCTGGTAGCGCTGCTTTGAGAATGGGAACAAGTCGACAAAACTGCTGGTGAGAACGTGTGACCTCATATGTATAAAGGCGGGCTAGACCCCGTGGGTAACATCCTGGACCCTCCCTGCGTTGATGCACATATTGTGGGCGCGACAACGGATCCACGAAACCCAGGCGTGCATGGAGCTCACTCACTGCAAGGTACGACATGATATGTACCCTTGTTGCCTCTCAGACACGGTCCAGCTGTACTTACGAAGACGGCCGAGTACAGACGGAGCCACATCGACGGGCGCTTCGCCGGAACACGTGGGAGCTGCAGGCTTCGATGTGATTGCCATGTCTTCATTGGCAGGTCCGAAATACGGAGTGCCGTGCGGCGCCTCTCGTCGTCTTTTTCCATCTACCACCCACCTCGAACGCTGCGCACGATGAACAACGTTGAGGGCACTGTGACAGCACCGTAAGTCCACGATCGCTTCTCTAGTGAGATAACTGTTCACTCTCCACCCAGAAGTATTCCTGCAGGAATCAAAGTTGCAGGGAGGACTATTTCGTGGATACTGACTCTTGCCGATCGACAACAGACCTGAAATGCGATCACCTTCCCAATGTCGGACTGTTCGGCAAACGTAGCAAATATTACGTGAAACTCTTTGTCGATGAGGACGTCAAGAAAACTGCGGTACCTGCGATAGGCAATACTGCCTCGTGGAATGAGTCGTTCTATTTGTGCGTTTAATTTCAATGTTATTAACTTCACGAGACTTAAATCCACGCCCAGCATGGACTTTCATGGGGCTTCTGTGTTAGGAATCGAAGTCTACGGGCACCGTATCTTTACACGTGATGACTACATAGGCGGCGCCAGGGAAAGGATTGAGTTGCTGCTTGCGGACAGAGCAACTGGATGTCAGTCCTTTTCGCTCATCGATGGAATGCACATGTAAACATCGAACACAGCAGCCGTTGCTCGCACACTGCGTAAATACGACGAGGCAGGGAACATGCATGAGCTTCTGACTGTCCTACAGTTCACCCTCACGTCTTTCGCGACATCCGACGAGGCGCAGGAGGCCCAGTTGAGCGAAGCAGTCAGCGGAACGAAAGTGGTCGATAGTATGAACCCGCCGCCGTCTCTAATCCCTTGTGTACGGAATATAATCAACTGGGTCACTTCGACCACCAATACTGTCGATCCAATAGTGGCGGCTTGGGATCCCCTCCTGAACAATATCAGGCTATTTACCGAGATCGTTGATAAGGCCTCAGAGGTATAGTTCAAACACCGGGGGTCTCCCAGGTCATCTCATGGACACGGTGTGCTTGATTCTAGGTACATCCTTATGTGAAAATGGCATGGTCCATCCTGTCTCTTGCTCACAGGGTACATCTATGATATACATTAACCGGATTGATATAGCTGACATCTGGGGCTGACTCTATTTAGACGATCATTGCTCAGATGGATCGGGACGATAGCATCCATGGTCTGGCGAAAATTATTGGAGACACCTATGCATTCGTCCGTCTGGCAGAGCCATTGAAGAAAATTGAATCGCAGAAGCCAATTATCTTAGCCCTGGCGCAACAGACGTTAGAGTGCAGCTACTTTGTCCGCGCCTACGCAAAACAAAAGGATTTCTGTATGTTGGACCTAATGTCAGGTGGCCATAGCTGATGGTCTTTATTCAGGGATAAGAACCGCGAAGTATCTAGTGTCGGATGTCAACAGCAAGGTCAAACGATACCAGGAATCTTTCAGCAAACTCAAGTCGGAGTTAGAACAGCATGCCGTGATTCATACTGAAATCACTGTACTACGTGTTCTGAATGTTGTCAATGAAATCGGCGAGTTTTCTGATCTTGTGGCCTTTCCCCAGGCTAATACACCTTGCAACCAGGCGAGGAAGTTCCACTCAATGACATGCTCCACGCACCTGCTCGTTTCGATCTTAATAAGGGATGTCTGCAGGGTACTCGGGAGAAAGTTCTCGCGGAGATATGTGAGTGGGTCAACCAGGAGGATAGCGAACACATCCCCCGGATATTCTTCTTGCACGATGTTGCGGGTGCCGGCAAGTCCGCGATTGCTCACGAGATCGCTAAACGATTTGACGCGCTCAAACGTCTCGGATCATCGTATTGTTTTGACCGCGCTCGGGCAGAATGCTCCCCCAGCAATGTCTTTAGCACAATTGCTCGTGGGCTAGCTGATCTAGATCCAAAACGCAAAGCATCTTTATTGAACGTGATTCGGAAGGATCGAGCACTTCGGACCACACCCGTGCCTAGTGAGCAGTTCAAGAGGTTCATTCTAGATCCCGCCCGGGGCCTAACCACCGTTGGACCAACGGTGATCGTCATTGATGCATTGGATGACAGCGGAGACGAGAAATCTCGCAAGGAACTCTTGTCTGTCCTTGGCAACCAAGCAGCAGAACTGCCGCCTAACTTCCGCGTTCTCGTCACCTCCCGTGCCGAACAAGACATCCGGGGCGCCCTTCTTGGGAAGAAGCACGTGCTTTCCAGGACCATAAAGGATATTGACCCCAACGCCGATGAGGACATTTCACTCTTTGTGCAAGCCAAACTGGGTGACATTCCGGCCCTCGACCAGAAATGGCCCAACAAAGCTTGGTGTAGATTATTAGTCGAGAATTCGGAAGGCCTATTTCAATGGGCAGCCACTGCTTGTCTATTTGTCACAGGAAATGGCTTGAAGGGTTTAGGTTCTGTCGAGCAGCTTGAGATCCTTTTGGCATCGCAGAGCACGCACAGCAGCCTGTTGGATGGGCTGTACCTTAAGATACTCGCCGAGTTATTTGGGCCGGGGAATGACGAAATGCGTATGCGTCGATTCCGATCGATCATGGGCTGCATACTGGCAGCCAAGGAGCCCCTGTCCAGGTCTGCCCTCCAGAAGCTGCTCAAAGAAGATGGACTGGAAAATGCGGTGGAACTGATAGTCGGGCCAATGGGATCTCTGTTGAGCGATGTCACCCAAACTTCTGACGGCCCAATTCGTCTGCTCCATACGTCTTATCGTGACTTCTTGACGGATTGCGACCGGAGTGGAGCATACTATATCGATACATCTTCACACCATGACGACCTTGCACTCTCATGCTTGCGTGTAATGATGGAGGAACTTCGTTTTAACATTTGTGAGCTTGAAACTTCACATCTGCGCAACGACGATGTGGTCGACTTGGAGACACGGACCAAGAATTTTATATCCTCACAACTTTCCTACTCTTGCCGTTTTTGGGCGGACCATGTTCGCGCCACCACCTTTACGCCCGGTATAGGTGCAAAGGTCAAGCAGTTCTTCGAGACTAAGCTACTCTATTGGCTTGAAGTTTTGAGTCTGATCAAGAAGGTATCCGATGCATCAGCAGCGCTCTCGTCAATAATGGACTGGAGTCAAGTGAGTGCCCAAGTTGTTGTGAGCTCCGACATAAGTCTAAAGAACCTCAGGATAATGACATTATAGCCTTCGTAACGGATACATGCAATTTTGTAGGTGTGTTTGGGAGTGCAATCTCTCTGAGTGCTCCCCATCTCTATTTGTCGGCGCTCCCGTTCGCACCTGAAAGGTCGAAACTATGCGAGACTTACCTCCGACGATTTCCACGACTACTCACTATCGAGACCGGGAAAACGATGACATGGCCACCTATTCAAATCGTTCTGGTAGGTCATACCCGGACCGTCTCGTCGGTGGCATTCTCGAAGGACGGCAAGCGCATCGTCTCCGGGTCTGATGACAAGACGCTCCGTGTGTGGAGTGCAGACACCGGGGAGCTCATTTCAGCGCCATTTGAAGGCCACACCAATTGGGTCTCGTCGGTGGCATTCTCGCAGGATGGCAGGCGCATCGTCTCCGGGTCTTATGACAAGACGATCCGTGCGTGGAATGCAGATACCGGGGAGCCCATCTCAGCACCATTCAAAGGCCACACCGAGTTGGTCACATCGGTGGCGTTCTCGGACGATGGCACGCATATCGTCTCCGGGTCTTTGGACAAGACAATCCGTGTGTGGGATGCAGACACCGGGGAGGTCATTTCATCACCATTCGAAGGCCACACCGGGTTGGTCAGGTCGGTGGCGTTCTCGGAGGACGGGAAGTGCATCGTCTCCGCGTCTTTGGACAAGACGATCCGTGTATGGAATGTAGACACCAGGGAGGTCATTTCAGCACCGTTCGAAGGCCCCATCGACTCGGTCAGGTCGGTGGCGTTCTCGCACGACCGCAAGCGCATTGTGTCCGGGTCCGACAAGACGATCCGTGTGTGGAATGCAGACAACGGGGAGCTCATTTCAGGACCATTCGAAGGCCACACCGACTGGGTCAGGTCGGTGGCGTTCTCGCAGGACGGTAAGCGCATCGTCTCCGGGTCTCGTGACAATGCGATCCGTGTGTGGAATGCAGACACCGGGGAGCTCATTTCAGCACCTTTCGAAGGCCACACCCACTCGGTCAGATCGGTAGCGTTCTCGCACGACGGCAAGCGCATCGTCTCCGGGTCTGATGACAAGACGATCCGTGTGTGGAATGCAGACACCAGGGAGGTCATTTCGGCGCCATTCAAAGGTCACACCCACATCGTCTCCTCCGTGGCGTTCTCGCACGACGGCGAGCATCGCATTGTGTCCGGGTCTGATGACAAGACGATCCGTGTGTGGAATGCAGACACCGGGGAGCCCATTTCAGGACCATTCGAAGGCCACACCGACTGGGTCAGGTCGGTGGCGTTCTCGAAAGACGGCAAGCGCATCGTCTCCGGGTCCCGAGACAACACGATCCGTGTGTGGAATGCAGACACCGGGGAGCTCATTTCAGCACCATTCAAAGGCCACACTGCCTGGGTCACGTCGGTGGCGTTTTCACACGACGGCAAGCGCATCGTCTCCGGGTCTGATGACAAGACGATCCGTGTTTGGAATGCAGACACCGGGGAGCTCATTTCATCATTCAAAGGCCACACCGAGTTGGTCACATCGGTAGCGTTCTCGCACGATGGCACGCGCATCGTCTCCGGGTCTTTGGACAAGACAATCCGTGTGTGGGATGCAGACGCCGGGGAGGTAATTTCAGCACCATTCGAAGGCCACACCGCCGGGGTTACGTCGGTGGCGTTCTCTCACGATGACAAGCGTGTCGTCTCCGGGTCTGATGACAAGACGATCCGTGTGTGGAATGCAGAAACCGGGGAGCTCATTCCGGCACCATTCGAAGGCCACACCGACTCTGTCAGTTCGGTGGCGTTCTCGCACGACAGCGAGCGCATCGTCTCCGGGTCTTATGACAAAACGATCCGTGTGTGGAATGCAGACGCCGGGGAGGTAATTTCAGGACCATTCGAAGGCCACACCGACTCGGTCAGGACGGTGGCGTTCTCGCACGACGGCAAGCGTATCGTCTCCGGGTCTGATGACAAAACGATCCGTGTGTGGAATGCAGACACCGGGGAGGTCATTTCAGCACCCTTCGCAGGTCAAGCAACTAGTCAGTAGCTGTTACCTTAATTTGTCGGGACATCGGAATCTCCTAATATCTTTTGCACAGCTACGGGGCCTGGGCTTCGACATGACTCACCGCTTGAAAATGGCTGGTTACTAAAGTCGCCCTCTGAACTTTTATTCTGGATACCACCCTGGTCACAAACCGGTCTCTGGCGGCCGGCGAATACCGCTGTTATTGCGAAGGGGTCCACAAAACTTGATTTCAGCTGGTTTGAGCATGGCAGATCATGGATGCGATGCATAGAGGCCGCATGATTTTGTTGGGAGGAACACTCAATTTTTATTTTTACTTATATTTTCTCCTCATTTATTTGACCTCACACTGCATCTATGGTGGTTGAGTGTTCTACCTAAAAATGAAGTAACTTGGTTTGGGCAAGTAGGAAGTTATAGACCAGTTATATGAATGATGGGACTTGCAGGAGACTTATGAACTATTCAGTGTTCTCAATGATAGTCAACACTCCAAATACAATGGAAAGTACCTATTCAGTGTTCTACATGTTTTTTCAGTTAACTACTATGAAGATTACTCTTATATTAAGCATACAATGTGTGAAAGTTTGTGGCCCTTTCTCCATGTTTCACGCAGCTTTCTGTCCCTTTCAGGATCTTTGCAGCTATTTTTCTGCCATGTCACAACCTTTCGACCTTTGTCTCACTGTTGTTTCATCCCATGTGTTATGCACTCTGTCCTTCTTGAAACATTTGTGTTGTTCCCTTGCTTCTTCCCATGTGTTCAGCATGCCATCCTTCACTTGAAACATTCGTATCGCAGCTTTCTGTCCCTTTCAGGATGTTTGCGACTATTTTTCTGCCAGTCACGACCTTTGTCTCACTGTTGTTTCATCCCATGTGTTCTGCACTCTGTCCTTCTTGAAACATTTGTGTCGTTCCCTTGCTTCTTCCCATGCATTCAGCACTCCGTCCTTCACTTGAAACATTCGTATCGCCATTTTCATTCACCAGCGACATTCTCTTACTACCTTTTCAACAGTTGCGTGGCTTGCCATCGTCGTTA
Organism: Gautieria morchelliformis; assembly: GCA_015179125.1. Taxonomy (NCBI): domain Eukaryota; kingdom Fungi; phylum Basidiomycota; class Agaricomycetes; order Gomphales; family Gomphaceae; genus Gautieria; species Gautieria morchelliformis. Next base: position 56,604 of record WHVA01000470.1, on the reverse strand, counting down.
GAACTTCCCACCCTCGTGCCTCCTCATGATGAATCATTTTTTTGGGGGTCAACAAGGTATTTTTTCATTGGTTTTCAATAATGAATGTTGTCTCACTGTCTATTGTTGTCCCAGCTTACCTGTTACCTCTTTGTGCCATTCCTCCTTTTTTTTGGGGTGGGGTTATAAATGTAGGTCTTTATTTGTTTTACCGCTCGCATCACTGAACAACACTTGTTTTTTTTGGGGTCATGCCGGTGTTTTTTTTTCTGTGATGACTGTTGTCTCCATCCATCTTTGTCCCAGGCCAGATGACAGCTGTCATGGGTGATGATCCATCTGTATTTTTGGGGTCAACCAGGTATTTTGGTCTCACTCTCTGTCATTGTCGCAGCTTACCTGTTATGTCACATGCTGGCATCGGCTGCACACCTCCATGCCCCTAGGCTGTGCTCCATCTCTTGCATGCTAGAGCAGGAGCGTGCTGCTATGCCCATGCACTGCACCATCAACTCCGTCACATGGACACGTGGACATAGAACACACAACCACGTGGGTATCAGGTATGCATCAGCCATGCCATAACAAGGAAGCCCATGGCAGGCTGACTCAGAACTGTCATCGAGGGGTGTTGCATGAAAAGAAGAGGCTACCTCGACCATATTTATATCTGGTCCATGCTGCTCAACGATGATGAAACGGTGTAGAAATTGCAACAGTCATCAAGGAGGGTTGGGAGAATGGAAGGGAGAGTGGGACGGCTCAAGATGTAGTACACTGTTAGAATCATCAACATCACAACATATGTATCACCACTGTGTGTCTGCGACTCCTGCGGATACTTGGAGTTCACAGCATCGTTGTCAGATGACCTCTCATCTCTTCTTCAGGACCCCTTATAAACACACTTATTCTGTAGGGTATATCGTGGTACAGTGGACGCCCTGTTTATATTCACAGATTGGTGCACCATCATATATCGTGGCGACGATCCGACGCTTATTCATTATTTTGTGCCATTAGTATCTGATGTGCCATCTACATTGGCTTTTTTAGAACATACCCTGTTAGCAACAGTAAAACAAAGGCTATGAGGTGTGATGCGTATGGATTCAAACTACTTTCATTCCTTATTCACAACCTCTGTCACTCCAGCGGTTCCTGAAGCCTTCAATACCTGTTGAGAGTCATTCCCCCAAAGAGAATGAGCTGTACAAGTGTAAGGTTTTTAAGACCCTCCAACTGAAGTGCAGCAGGGTTTTGAAGAACCGGTGCCCAAGTGGTGACAGTGGATGGAATTGCTTTAGATGTGAACTAGTCAGCGGTACTGCTACTAGCACCAGGCACACCAATGTGTCAACGATTGATAAAGTGACATCAAGAACAGGGTGCACAGCTTTGAAGTGCTGGGATGCTACCGCGGCTGCTTGTGGATCGACTTGTCTCCAACAGATGCCGGATGTGTCCACCATAGACGTGGTCATGGGATTAGTTGCCAGCGTCGGTCTTGCCTGAATGCGACACTGACGTCTGCAGCAACTCCCTCACATGCACATGAAGGGAGCGTCGCATCTACGAAAACACATCAGATAATCAATGGAAGCATAGGTTGGAACTGTTGAACAACTGTCTCTATTCGTCGCTGAGTCATGCCATATCAGGTAATGTGCATGATCTGTTTTTCAGCCTTTCCTATTGATGATCGATTATTTCACATGATCACTGTTACCCTCGGACTTTATCGGTGAGACAATATTATCTCATCCCAAGCTAGAAGGACGAGCACAGTGTCCACTGCCAGGTTTCACTTGATGAACCTTATTCTTGCTGTCGTTCAGTGAGACATTTGTCTCAGTGGCTTTGATAGATGAGTAATTGACATGGGGTCCCATCATCTATGTGCTGATTTTATATAATGTTCAACTCACTCTTAGCAGTTCTCAATCTTAAATCCTTCAGGACCATTCAAATATATGCTGAATCCCAAGGGAGAGGCTCCGTTCATGTACGTGTGTCAAGATTGGTTTTCAGGCGTTAATATCGTGTATTAGTGAACACAGCGAATTCCCGAATAACTTGTGCGAATAAGTATGCCGTTCGGTGAATAGGTGAACCAATGAATGTTCACAAGGTAAGAGGGCTTGCCTAAACGGGGCTCACCCTATCTACAGTCGTAGCGAAATGGCCCGTGACTGTTGACGATGTAACGTGCAAGGTCTCACGGAAGGGCTGTCTAAGTCTTGACAATCCCTTCGCTGGCGAAGGTGCTCCTTCGGAGCCCTTCGCCAACAGCACAGAAAATGGTTCGAAGGCTAAGGTAACGAAGATGAAATATGAGAACTCACCAGTGATGCCTAAGTCCTCTACTAGTCGAAGATGGAAATCTCCAACAGAAGGCTTAAGACGATGACCACGGCGAGGTCAAAGCTGCACAAGATGAATGACATATGATAATTGAACTGGGGAATATACATGCGAATGTAAACTACTTATATCGAATGCTCGTAAGGTATCAGCGAATAGGAAAGAGCCGGTCACAAGTCAGGGTTGGATCGGGGTGCGCAGTCATGATACAACATCGATGAAATAAACATACAATAGAATGTGAGAAGAGGGAGAACATGAAACAACGGAGAGTAAAGGTGGCAAAGGCACTTATGGACAAAACCATGTCTTGGGACCCGCATACATGCTACCCTGCACGGACTCTTGGTCTACTGGGTTGATTCCGCATGACCTATGGAAGGGATGTCCTGCGAACATACTTTGACCATACGAACGCCCAATGGGGTTGGATTTAAGAAGACGATGGGGTTAATGATGAACCATCATGCCGGGTGAATGGTATCGATCATATTTGATGGTGTGCCTGCTGGCGAATGATGCGAGCAGCGAATAGCTGTTCGGCGAAATGCAAGGAAGGGCGAACAGAAGTGACATAGGGGAGGAGAGGTCGAGGTGGAGGGCGAAGCCGAGCGAACATTGAGGAGGAGTAGTGAAAGGGAAAATGGGGATACCAAGGTGCAGGAAATACACAGGTCATGACAACCCAACTATCAGAACACCATCGGAAGAGGGTCAATCAGAGGAGGTGGTAGGCCCAGTGTTGACTGCCGAGTCAGTCCCAAGACATCGATCGTGCGTTTGACGGCGTGGCTATGGTAGTTGGCGCGAACAGCGAGAATTGGTTGCTGAACATGACAATGGTGATCGGAACGAACACGAAGGTGGGGTGAGAAAATAGGAAAACTGAGCTTCTGAGTATGGGAAATAAACGCGTCATGACAACGTGTCCTTCCAGCCAAAGAGGTTTTCCTAACCTTCTCATGTAGCTTCATGTCTTCTTCTTTGACCAGGAGAGATTCATCACACATTTTCTTCTATTCTTGACAGACCTTGATAAACATGGTGTTTTCCTCTATAACTACAACAAACAATCCCTTTAATCTCCTTTCCTGCCCCATGTACCTTCAAGTATGTATTCCTTTACATGAACTAGAGACACAAAACATAGTCTACAATGAAGTTGTCCTCGAATTCACAGATGTTGCCACCGGCAATGTGTCCCCCAAAGACTTGCCGAAGCGAAGTGCAGGTGAGGCTTGTACACTATTAAACTCACCTCCTCAGTGATAGTCAACACTGAGGAGGGAAGGCCATGGATTGGCCTATTTCACTCGCATATATATGGTTCTGGCATTTAAGCACCAGTCAGGCACTTGAGTGCCTAGGAATGTAATGTAACACGTTAGTGAACTGCCACAGCCCAAAAAGGAAATTTGTCCACAACCACCCACAAAGGGTCGGTTTGGCTGAACATGAAAAGAAAAAATCAAGGAAAAATATTAAAAAAATCATAGAATGAATGTCTGCATAATTTCAGGTCAAAATCAAAAGAAAGAACAACAATATATAAAGGAAAGGTTGGGTTTGAAGTCTGGTGCTCATATGCACTCAACATTCCCCCTCAAACCTAATATATACTGAGTTTTTCGTTGAGCATTTTGACCCTTGGACTTGATAATCCTTTTGTGAGGATATCTGCCAGCATTTGGTCTGTTGGCAAATATTTGATTGCAATTTCTTTTTGATTGTATCTCAAATGAAATACAAATGAATGTTGAAATGCTTTGTCCTAGCATGTTGTTGATTGCCACAGGCAATGGTAATGGCAGACAGATTGTCTAAAAAGAGTTTGACTGGTGAATTCAGTGGTTGGAATATTTCAGAAATGAGATCGCGCATCCATAGAGCCTCTTGGCTCACATGAGTTAAGGCAATGAATTTGGCTTCTGTTGATGAGAGGGCTACAATGGATTGCTTCTGGCAACTCCATGATACAGTCCCTTCATCAGTCTGGAGGACATAAGCTGAATATGAATGCCTATGCTCTTGTGAAGCCCAATCAGCATCCACATAACCAACCAGTCCTTCTCGATTCTTTCCAAGTGTTAATTTGTAGTCTTTGGTAGTCTTTAGGTATTTAAAGACTCATTTGACTGCATTCCAATGTGTTCCACCTGGATTTTCGTGGAATTGAGATAATAATGACACTGCAAATGCAATGTGTGGTCAAGTGGCTACTGCTACCCACATGAGTGATCCAATTGCTTGCCTGTATGACATCTTCGCCATGGCATTCTTTCCTTGCTCAGTTTGAGGGCATAGATCTTTTGATAGTTTTATATTTGGGTCCAGAGGTGTACCGCATCCTTTAGTGTCTTCTAGATTGAAACACTCGAGGATTCTCTCAATGTATGCAGGTTGAGAGATCGAGATCGTCTTGTTTTTCCAGTCTCTTTCGATTTTGAGGTTGAGTAACCAGTGTATCTCACCCAGATCTTTCATGCTAAAGACATGTTTAAGACTATCCTTTACTCCATCGAGAGTTCACTGGTTTTCAGCAGTGATAGTCAGGTCATCAACTGCTGTCGCAATAATTGCATGGCCTCGGGCACCTTGTCTATAAAACACAGCTGCATCAGAAGCGGATTTCGTGACTCCTAGCTTAATAAATTTTCTGCTTAGACATTGATACCATGCCCTTCTGGATTGCTTTAGCCCATATAGAGCTTTCATGAGCAGGAGCACATTGTCTTTAATTTTACTCTCATATCCATATGGCTGCTTCATATAGATTGGTTCGGGCAGTGTCACATTGAGATAAGTGTAATCTACGTCCATTTGATGTATCGGCCAATCGTTTCTGGCTGCGATTGCACATATAACCCATAAGGAGCTGAGTCATGCAACAGGAGAGTAGGTTTTGTCATAATTGACTCCAAAGCTTTGTGTAAAGCCTTGAGTGACCATCCGTGATCTAGGTGTGATAGGATTTCTTTGAGGATATGTTTCCAAATGAAAACCCATTGGTTACCTACAATATTTGTGTTTGATGGTGGTTTGACTACTTCCCATACATTCTTGTTGATTAGAGCATTATACTCTTCATCCATCGACTTCTTCCATATTTGGTCATTTAAAGCATCATCTGCATTCGCTGGTTCAACCAGATTTTGATATTGTACCGTTCCATCTGGGTGAGATACACTGTTTACTCAACCTCAAAAGTGAAAGAGACTGGAAAAACAAGACAATCTCGATTTCTCAACCTGCATACATTGAGAAAATCCTCAAGTGCTTCAATCTAGAAGATGCTAAACCATGTCATACACCTCTAGACCCAAATATAAAGCTATCAAAAGACCAATGCCCTCAAACTGAGCAAGGAAAGAATGCCATGGTGAGGATGCCATATAGGCAAGCAATCAGATCACTCATGTGAGCAGCAGTAGCCACTCGACCAGACATTGCATTTGCAGTGTCATTACTATCTCAATTCCTTGAAAATCCAGGTGGAACACATTAGAATGCAGTCAAAGGAGTCTTTAGATATTTAAAGACTACCAAAGACTACAAATTAACACTTGGAAAGAATCGAGAAGGACTGGTTGGTTATGTGGATGCTGATTGGGCTTTGCAAGAGCATAGGCATTCATATTCAGCTTAGGTCTTGGGTGTGTGAGTTGTTGGGGGAGTTTAGGGCGGCGAACGATAGGATGAATCGGGTGGATGTGGAGTTTATGAGGATAAGGAGGAGGTGAAATTATTTGAAGCGGATGCAGGGGGCGAGGGACTTGGCAGATTATGGAGGACATGGGGGTCTGGTGGAGCGAAGTAGCAGTAGTAATGAGGAGGAGTCAGGCGAGGGTAGGGAGGAGAGCAAGGGAGAGTATATGAGGATGTTTGGGTAACTACTAAGAGAAATAATGGAATTTCTTGGATTTTATCGATTTTTGTTGTTCGGTTGTGAGGGGATTTTGTTATCTAGCTACTGGGTTCATGGGGGTTAAACAAGGAATGGTCATAGAGCAGTCAAAGGTCCTGGCTTGGCCGGGTAAGATTCGTGGAAGTCAGTGACCAGCTCCGAGGCATGATCAAGCTCGGAAGCGAGGATCCACGAGGTTTCTTCGTCGGTACCTTCGTAACCAGTCCACCTAACAAGATAGAGTAGCTTGCAGCTCTTGCGTCTAGTATCGATCTTTGAGTCGAGGATTTCGGAAACCTCGAACTCGGGATCGCCGTCGATAACGACTGGGGGCGGAGGCGGCTGAACTCGGTTCGGGATGGTGTTGGGCGAGGCTGGTTCGAGCATAGATACATGGAATACTGGATGGACTGAATGCATGTGTTCTGGAAGTCGAAGGGTGAAGGAGTGAGTACCCACTCGGGAAATGATCTCAAAAGGACCCAAGAACTTCTCGGCGAGCTTTTTGGTAGGGCAAGTCGTTCTGAAGTACTGTGCCTTCACAAAGGCGAGGGATCCTACTGGGAAATCCGGAGCGGGCTTGCGGCGAACATCGGCCGAGGCTTGGTAAGTCTTCTGAGCCTCGAGGATGGCGCGGCAAAGTTCTTGGTGAAGCTCATCCAGGTCAACCACGAAGTCTTGGGCTCGTGCCGAGGCGAGGTCGCGCTCGGGGTGAACTGCGAGGTTCGGATGGTAACCCTTATTAGCAAAGAATGGGGAGATGCCGGTGGTTGCGCTAGGCGCGTTGTTGTAGGCGAACTCGGCTAGGGGAAGGAGCGAAGCCCAATTGGACTGCTGATAGTTGCATCCTGAGGTACTGTTCCAAGGTCTGGTTAGCACGCTCGGTTTGACCGTCACCCTCGGGATGATATCCCGAGGTGAAGTGCAACCGCATGTCCAAGGCTTTCCCTAGGGAACGCCAGAAGTGCGAGACGAACTCGGAACCCCTGTCCGAGGTGACGTGCGAGGGGACTCCATGCTTGGAAAAGACATGAAGGACGAAGAGATGAGCGAGCTCTTGCGAGGTTATCTTGTCTGTGGTTGGAATGAAGATAACCTGCTTAGTGAAGCGGTCAACAATCACTAGGATGGAGGTGAACTCGGATGAAGGGGGAAGCTTCTCAATGAAATCCATAGAGATGGAATTCCAAGGCTTCTCAGGAACGGGGAGTTGTTTGAGAAGACCATAGGGCTTGCAACGTTGCAGCTTGCTTCGCATACAAGTGGTGCAAGTCTTGCAATACTCTTTGACAAAGGATCTAATCCCTGGCCAAGTGTAATCTCATCGGATCAACTCCAAGGTCTTGTTGACCCCGAAGTGTCCCGAGAGAATGTGGTCGTGCTTGTATTGCAGGATGCGAAGTCGAAGGTCTTGGGCCGCTGGAACGTAGGTTCGGTTGTCAAGCTTGAGAAAACCCTCGGGGTCTGTGGTCCACCTCGGGTCATTAACCAAGCCGAGGTGCGACTTGGCTATGGGGTCCGAGGGGAGGTTTGCTAATATGTCAGCTCGGATCTGCTCGGTATCAAGCAGTGAAGCGGCTCGGAGTACGACGGGAGAGAGGTTAGTAGCTCTAAGGGACGATGCCAGCTGGTGTTGGGTAAACACTGGCCGTAGGTTCTGTGGGTTTATGGTGGCATAGTCGCTATTCCCCTCTTTAAGGTAGACGTCCCATCGTCTAGTGAGAGAGTCAGGCTTCGTTCCGAGGTGACCAGGTCGGAAGCATATGGCGAGGTTGAACTGGGATAGGTATTCTGACCACCGAGCTTGTCGACGGGTCAGGAGCTTCGTTGTTGAAAAGTATTTGAGGTTTTTGTGATCGGTGATAACGTCGACAGGGTCGCCAGAGCCCTCGAGGTAGTGTCGCCAGCGTTGAAACACTTCAAAAATTGCTAGGAGCTCCTTGTCATGAACATCGTAGTTGAGCTCGGTAGAGGTGAATGTGCGGGAGTGGAAAGCGACGTGATGAAGTTCGCCTTCCAAGGTTCGCAGTGATAAGATTGCCGCTAAGGCATAATCTGAAGCATCAGTCTCTACGATTAGCGGAAGGTCAGGAATCCAGTGGGTAAGGATAGGAGCGGTAGTGAACGCCCTCTTCAGCAGGTTGAAGGCCTGCCGACAATCCTCAGAAAAGTTCCAAGGGGTACCCTTGCGGGTGAGTCGGGTGAGGGGAATGGTGATGTCGGAGTAGTTGTGAATGAAACATCAGTAGAAATTTGCGAAACCGAGGAAGGACTGGATGTCATGAACTTTGCGAGGTTCAGGCCAGTCGTGAATGACCTTTACCTTATCATCCGCCATAGTGAGGCCCTCGGGAGAGAGTATGTAGCCGAGGAATTCAACCGAGTCGCAATGAAACTCGCATTTATCTTCTTTGGCGAAGAGGTTGTTGAGTCACAGTCGTCGCAAGACTTCCTTGACATGTTCAACATGTTTGGAGGGGTCACTGGAGTAGATTAGAATGTCATCCAAGTATACCATCACACAAACGTCCAAAAGGTCGGCGAAAATCTCGTTCATGAATCTCTGGAAAGCAGCAGGGCAATTAGTGAGACCAAATGGCATAACCAACCATTCAAAAGACCCATAGCGAGTCCTGAAGGCGGTTTTCCATTCGTCACCCTCGGCCACCTGTACGAGGTGGTAAGCATGACGAAGGTCAATCTTCGTATAGATGCGAGCATTCTTTGGAGCATCAAGTAAGTCAGCAATCAATAGCAATGGATACCGATCTTTTTTCGAGATCTTGTTTAAACCTCGGAAGTTGACGCACAACTGAAGGGAGCCATCTTTTTTGCGAACAAACAATACCGGTGCACCATGAGGCGAGCGTGAAGGTCGGATGAAACCGATGTTCAAGTGCTCGTCAATGAACTAGTGAAGTGCTTTGAGTTCGGAAGCCGAGAGAGAGTAGATTGGACCGATAGGTGGCGAGGTCCCTTCTTCGAGGTTGATTTTGATATCGTGGGGTCGGTGGGGAGCTAGAGTGTCAGCGCGTGCTTTACTGAACACATCTGCAAATTCATGATATACTTTGGGAACATGTTTCTTAACATTCTCAGAAAGCTCGGAGGAACTTTCTCCCGATGTTGCTCCTCTGGCGAGGAGCTCAGGCGAAGCCAGATTGAGCTGAAACACTTCGGACCCTTCCAATCTAGATGCGCGCATGAAAGCGGGTGCATTGATTAGGGAAACGAGGGATGCTTGCAACTTTGGAGGCGAGGTCGGAGGTGGGGGTGAAGAAGCCGTAGGCGAGGTCGAAGTCGTAACCAAAGCTGAGCGGGCTGACGTCGCCGTGGTCGCTGGAGTCGTTGTTAGGTCGATGGTCTTGAAAGTAATACTGCCCAATACTCAGTCAATCGACGGATTGTAGCGGGTGAGCCAGTTGTGGCCAAGTACCTGTCAGGGGACACCCTGTTTTCCATTTCCAGTTCCAACACCACACCCAGTTCCGACTCCGCTTCCGGTTCCGATTCCATCTCCGCATCCGCTTTCGGGAACGATTCCGCTTCTGGGAGAACTTCCACCAGTTCCGTTCGCCTTGCCAGTTCCACTCCGATTTCCGACTTCCGCCCCGGAACAGTGTCGGAAATCAAGCGACTCGCATAATAGGTGGCATCAAGGGTCGATCAAGGGTCAGGGGGATGCAGGGTTGATGGCGGGTGCCAAGCGTTGTCCCTGGTTGCGCAGCGTAGTATAATACGGGCTCGCTGACATTGGGGGTCCTTAGACTTTTCTCTTTGGATTTCCCCTTGTCAGGTGAGAACCCCCTCTCTTGTATGCTCTGTTCATTTATACATACTTTGGATTTCCCCTTGTCAGTTGTGTGGTAGTGTGATCTCCACGACTAGCCAGGGTTGCCCTTACAGCAGAAAAGTCTCTCCCCTAGAGGACCGGCGGTCGTACTGTGCGTTGCATTCGCCATAGGTGCGTTCGGAATCGGAGACAGCGACTCGGAGATCGCAACCTCTTCCGCACATACAGCGTACGACAGCCCCTCTTCTTACGTCGAGCTCCCAACCCCGGAAATCCCGTCCCATATTTCTCCTTCCAACATGGATCCGGACGATCGTCTTCGGAATATGGAGGAGGAATTGACGCGGAACCGGATGAAGACCGACGCGATTGAAACAGCCTTCCAAGCGATTTTGGCTAAGTTAGATATTCCACAAGGTGGTGGAAATGAAATGCTGGATGATCCGGATTTCGGAAAAGCGGAACTAGCGGAAAAGAGGATGTCCGCGAAGTTAGCAAAGGTCAAACCCGCAACTCCGGCGGACTTTGACGGAGATCGGGAGAAGGGACGCGCATTCTTCAACACATGCAGCATCTACTTCGCAATTGTCGGAGACCTCTTTCCGAACGACCAGGCTCGGATTCACTGGACGTTGTCCTTTTTCAAATCGGACCGCGCAGCCCGTTTGCAAACAAGGTGATCCGACATGAAGCAAAGGGCAAGGGGAACTACTTCCGGGACTGGGACGCGTTCGAGAAAACATTTTCCGACCAGTTCTGCCCGAAAAACGAGCAGCTCACAGCCCTTACAAAGCTCGAGGGGACGAGCTGGTACCAGGCCAAAGATCCGGTCGATGACTACATCGATCGCTTCCAGGAGCTCATCGACCTTGCGGAATATGACGACGACAAGACGATCGTCATCAAATTCCGACGAGGACTTGATCCGACGCTCCAGAACCAAGTTGCGCTGCTTGGGGATGGAGCTCCGGATTTTGATGACCCGGAAGGGTGGTACCAAGCTGCGCAGAAGGTTTCTCGGAACAGGGAGGCAAATGAGGCCTTCGTGGAGACGAGTCGGAACACGACACGCAGTTCCGCTCGTCCTACTCAACCTGTGCCAAAACCCGGAAGCGCATTCATTCCCACACGGAAATTATTTCCGATGCTTGCTCCGCCTGTTCCTATTAGGAACCATAGCCCTCCTCCCTCGAAGAGTGGCCCTGCCCCGATGGATGTTGACCGCATGCGCGGAAAAGGCCACGGAACTATCACCTGCTTCCGCTGCCGACAACCAGGCCACTACGCTCGCGAGTGCCCCCAAGCCTTTGATATCCGGCTTATGACCACAGAGGAGAAACTCGAGATCCTTCCAGAGTTCCTCGCGCTTGCAGACATAAATGGAGTGCCCACTGCGGAAGAGCTTTCCGAAAATGCGGAACATGGTCTACCGGAAGCGGAAGATGCATCGGATTTTGTGACACGCAGCGGGTGAGATGTGTGCCCCTGCTGCCTGTACATAACCGGTTTGCCTGTCTTGAAGTAGAGAATGAAAAGCCCCCACTCCCCTCACTTCGTACAGACCCACCGGATAAAGTCACACAAAAACCAAATCTGACACCCCATCCATCCCGCATCCGCCCTTGGGAGAGACGCCTTCCGAAGCGCTATGTTGTTGCTGCCACCCCTGGCCCCAAGTCACTAGTCATTAAGGTGGAGATCCAGACGACAGATACGGCGGAAGTCAAATCCGGACCCGCCCTTGTCGATTGCGGGGCCACTGGTCAGTTTATGGACCGGGACTATGTGGAACGGAACCGACTGACCACGCGGAAGTTGCAACGTGCAATCCCGGTGTTCAATGTGGATGGAAGCCCCAATGAGGCAGGGTCCATCACGGAGATAGTAGACACAATTCTCCGCTACGATGGACACTCAGAACGCACTTCCTTTGCAGTCACCAGCCTGGGGAAGCAGGACATCATCCTCGGGTTTACCTGGCTTCAGGAGCACAACCCGGAGATCAATTGGCAGACTCGGAAGGTACTGATGAGTCGATGTCCAGCCAAGTGTCACGTGTGCAGGTCGGAACTGCGGAAGGAGCGCCAGGAGCAGCGGAAGACTGAACGGCTCATACAGACATGTCGTTCTGGCCCCCATCCACTGCTTGCAGAAGAAGACTCGGAAGCGGAATTTGAACCGGATCCCACTTCCGATTCCGATTCCGATTCCGACGTCATCCGACTCGGCCCGCAAGACATTCTGGCGGAAGGGGAGCGCTTGCTGTACGTAAACCTTCCGCCGGAAGCGGAACACATCCGCGCCACCGGAAATATTTCGCAACGCCTTGCTGAAGCCTCCAAGAGGCATGATAGAGTAGAGGCGGAAATTCCGGAGTACCTGCGAGAGTTCGAGGACGTCTTTTCCAAGGAGTCGTTTGATACCCTGCCTCCACGGAAGCTGTGGGACCACGCCATCGAGTTGGAGCCTGGGTCAAAGCCCACCAACTGCAAGGTCTACCCGCTGTCACCCAAGGAGCAGGTAGAGCTCGATGCGTTCCTTGCGGAAAACCTCCGTACAGGGAGGATCCGCCCCTCCAAGTCACCCATGGCATCTCCGGTGTTCTTCATCAAGAAGAAGGATGGCTCGCTCAGACTTGTGCAGGACTACCGGACCTTGAATGCGATCACGATCAAGAACCGGTACCCCATTCCACTCATTTCCGAACTGATCACACAACTCCGCGGGGCGAGGTACTTCACTAAGCTGGATGTCCGCTGGGGCTTCAACAATGTCCGGATCCGGGAGGGAGACGAGTGGAAGGCCGCATTCCGCACCAATCGAGGACTCTTTGAGCCACAGGTCATGTTCTTTGGCCTCACCAACAGTCCCGCCACATTCCAGACGATGATGAATGACATTTTCCGTGACATGATAGCAGAAGGGGTTGTCTGCGTCTACCTCGATGACATCCTCATTTTCACGAAAACAATGTCCGAACATCGGGAAGTCGTGCGGAGAGTGCTGGAACGGCTCCGGGAGTACAACCTGTGTCTCAAGCCGGAAAAGTGCGAATTTGAGCGGACGCGGATAGAGTATCTTGCGGTGATTGTGTCGGAAGGAAAGGTGGAAATGGACCCAGTCAAAGTTTCCGGTGTATCGGATTGGCCCGCGCCGCGAAACAAGAAGGAGGTCCAGTCCTTCATTGGGTTTGTCAATTTCTACCGGCGGTTCATCAAGGACTTCTCCTGCCACGCCCGTGCCCTCTTCGACCTCACCAAGAAGGAGGTTGGATGGCGGTGGGGAGAGCCGGAACAGACTTCCTTTGACAAACTCAAGGAGCTGATCACTTCCGCCCCGGTCCTGATCTTTCCCGATGACTCTCGCCCTTATCGAGTCGAGGCGGATTCTTCCGACGCAGCTACCGGAGCGGTCTTGTCACAGCAGTCATCGGAAGATGGTGGGGGGTGGCATCCGATTGCCTTCTTCTCTAAGAGCCTTAGTCCGGTCGAGCGGAACTATGAGATCCATGACAAGGAGATGCTGGCAATCATCCGAGCGCTGGAGGAGTGGCGACACTTCCTCGAGGGTGCTCTATGCCCTTTTGAGATCTGGACAGACCACAAGAACCTCGAGTATTTCCGCATGGCTAAGAAGCTGAACCGACGACAATCACGGTGGTCCCTACACCTGTCCCGGTTTGACTTCATGCTCCACCACCGCCCCGGCCGCACCATGGGCAAGCCCGATGCCCTATCCCGCCGCGCGGATCACGGAAGCGGAAGTGGAGACAACGCGGATATGACACTGCTCCGCCCAAGTCTCTTTGCAATCCGTGCCCTAGAAGGAGTAACTGCAGTTGGGGCGGAAGCGGAAATGCTCCGGGATATCCGGAGGCAGTACCGGAATGGAGAGAAGGAGGAGTCGGTGGTGAAGGCAGTGGAGGAACTCCGGAAGGGGCACTCACGGTCTGTACGGGCAGCGGAATGGTCGGAACGTGATGGACTGCTCCACTTCAGAGGCAAGGTCTATGTTCCGGGTGGGGCGGACCTCCGCCGTCGCATCGTGTCCCAGCACCATGACACACGGGTCGCTGGGCATGCTGGCAGGTGGAAGACGCTGGAGTTAGTGGCTCGGAATTACTGGTGGCCTCAGATGTCCCGCTACATCGGACAGTACGTGAAGACGTGTGACCTTTGTCTCCGAACCAAAGCGCAACGACGTCCGCCCGTCGGAGAACTTGTTCCGCTCCCGATTCCCGAATCCCGCTGGGACACCATCAGTGTCGACTTCATCGTTGAACTCCCAGAGTCTCATGGCTACGACGCGATCATGAACGTCGTGGATTCGGTGAGCAAGGTGTCCCACTTCATTCCGACGCACACGACGATCACAGCCCTCGGAGCGGCCCGCCTGTTCCTTGCACATGTCTGGAAGTTGCATGGGCTCCCGAAGCAAGTCGTTTCCGACCGAGGTCCGCAGTTTGTCGCGGAACTGACTCGGGAGCTCTACCGCCTGCTCGGCATAAAGCTGGCTACCACCACAGCGTACCATCCGCAGGGCGACGGACAGACGGAACGGGTCAATCAGGAGTTGGAGCAATATCTCCGCCTCTTTGTCAATGAGAGGCAGGATGACTGGGATGAGTTACTTCCGCTGGCGGAATTCCAATACAACAACCATGTCCATTCCGCCACGCAACAGACTCCCTTCTTCATGCTTGACTCCGGACGACACCCGCGGATGGGCTTCGAACCACGCCAGGCTGACTCCCGACTCGAGACGGTCAATGAGTTCCGAGACCGCATGGACTCCACCCTTTCGGAAGCCAAGTCGGCCCTTGCGAAGGCCAAGGATGACATGGCAAGGTACTACAACCGACGCCGGGTTCCTGCCCCAGAGTACCAAGTTGGAGACAAGGTGTACCTAGATGCAAGTGACATCCGCACCACACGCCCTTCGCAGAAGCTTGCCCACCGCTACCTTGGGCCCTTCACAGTGACGCGGAGGGTTGGACGGAATGCATACCGCCTCCGACTTCCGATGTCCATGTCCCGCCTCCACCCCGTCTTCAACGTGGTGAAGTTACTCCCTATGCTTGAGGACCCAATTCCACGTCGGAAGGCTCATCCGCCACCTCCGCCAGAAATTGTAGATGGGGAAGAGCACTACGTGGTAGAACGGATCCTGGACAGCCGGTTTGTGCGAGGACGACTCCAATTCCTCGTGAAATGGGAAGGGTATGGGTACGAGGAGAATTCGTGGGTCCCAGAGCAAGATGTTTCCGCTCCTGACAAACTCCGGGAGTTCTACAGGACACATCCAGGTGCCCCTCGCCGAATCCGCTCGCTGGCATTTCAATCCCTTGTGTCCCGCGCTTCGAGGACGCAGCACGCTAGAGGGGGGGTGATGTCAGGGGACACCCTGTTTTCCATTTCCAGTTCCGACACCACACCCAGTTCCGACTCCGCTTCCGGTTCCGATTCCATCTCCGCATCCGCTTTCGGGAACGATTCCGCTTCTGGGAGAACTTCCACCAGTTCCGTTCGCCTTGCCAGTTCCACTCCGATTTCCGACTTCCGCCCCGGAACAGTGTCGGAAATCAAGCGACTCGCATAATAGGTGGCATCAAGGGTCGATCAAGGGTCAGGGGGATGCAGAGTTGATGGCGGGTGCCAAGCGTTGTCCCTGGTTGCGCAGCGTAGTATAATACGGGCTCGCTGACATTGGGGGTCCTTAGACTTTTCTCTTTGGATTTCCCCTTGTCAGGTGAGAACCCCCTCTCTTGTATGCTCTGTTCATTTATACATACTTTGGATTTCCCCTTGTCAGTTGTGTGGTAGTGTGATCTCCACGACTAGCCAGGGTTGCCCTTACAGTACCATTGAGCAACTCGAGTCGAGCGAGGTTACGTAGAAGGTAACCCATTGTTGTTCGCCAGTCGGAAAGCAAATGCAGAGGTCTAGAGCTTGGGTAATGGTAGTGTTAGTACTACCGTCAAATATTTTCAAGGGTATAGGAGAGACAGGATAAGCAGACATAGAGTACTTCTGGACAAATCTGGATTCAATAAAACAATTGGAAGACCCGCAGTCAACTAATGCAACAAAAGCGACGTTGGGGAGCAAAGGCGAGGTTAGATCTACATTAAGGGAACCTTTGGACAATAAATGAGAAGCGGCGCTGAGTCTGAGCACACGGGTGAGGTTACCGCAATCCTCGGATCGTGTGGTTCCGAGGTTGCTACCTATTCTTTCACCTCCGTAATGGAGGCCGAAGTCCCCTCATTAGGGGTCTTCGCTGCCCGACCTTTAGAACCGCTACCGCTGGTAGACTTGTTCTTCGGGCAGTCCTTGACGATGTGACCTTTGGTGCCGCAAAGCAGACAAAGGCCTTGGTCGACCCGACGTTGGCGTTCCTTGGGAAGTAGTTTGTCATCCTTCCCGAGCTTGCTCGATATGTCGGGCTGGCTCTTGTTGTTCGAAGAGTTGTTGTTGGAACCCTTGCCGTTGTTGTTAGTCTTGTTGCGGTTCTTATTGTTATTAGAACGCTAACCACATCTACCAAAAAACTCAAAGCCCCAAATCTCGCACACGCACACATTTTCGCGATAGCTAGACCGCCTCAGGCGACACACAGCTATCAATCCATCGTTTCCCCAAAAAGAAGCGATCCAAAAGGCCATGCCAGCCAACTCAGACCCCCCACCGCCGCCCTCCCAGTCACAAGGGCACGGCAAGGGCACGAGAGCCAATGCACAAAACCTTAGCCCGAAAACCAGAGCCGAGCTTATCGCCGACCCCAGCTCATCCATCTGGACGAAAGAGGCCACCCATGGCTACCTGGACAGAAACGGATACTTGGCAAAGGATGACCGACCCTCGATAGAACAGCTCAGTTACACGTTACTGTCCATAGCCCACAGCACCGGCGCCAAAGCAGTACAAGAAGGAGCCAGGGCAGTGGCAATACTCATGTTAGATGACACAGCCAGCCGAGCGGGAGAGGCCATATCCTAGTACGTCGAAAAGAGTCTGTCGCCCTTCCTAGACAAGGTCACAGCCGTGATAGACAATGCCAAAGAGGCTGCGCAAACTGCGAGAACCAGGGAAGAGAACGGAGGGCCCAGGGCCTCAGGCACCACATACGCGGCAGCACTAAGAGGGAACGTCCCGCTGTCGCACCCGAACAATCTGGCGAAGGCCAAGGCCAGGGAATGTCAAGTCCTAATTGACAAAGACCCGAGTGCGACACGCAACATGCTAACGCAACTCTCTGAGTGGGAGCTGGTCACCAAAGCCAACGAAGCTATCGAGCAGCTGGAGGAGTTGAGGGGAGAAACGGAGGTAGCATTTATAGGGGCTAAAATCCTCAACAATGGGGGAATAGTGCTGGATCTCAGCACACCCCTTGGAGCCAAGTGGATACAAACCCATAGGAAAGCATTCATGGAAAAATTCAGCGGCACGTCGGTGGTCAAGGACAGGGCCGTATCGGTAATAGTGGAATACGTACCAATTGCCCACACACCGGATGCACTGTTGGAATTCAAGAAAGTAGAACGAGACTCTAAAATCCCGGACGGCAGCCTCATATCCACGCGCTGGATAAAGCCGATCCACAGGAGAAGGGAGGGCCAGCGGACCGCGCACTTAATAGCGAAGTTCACCTCGACCGGAGCTGCCAACGTAGCAATCAGGGATGGACTCATCATCGCAGGAAAGTGTACCTGGGCAAGACGAATGAAGAGGGAACCCCGCAGATGCCTGAAATGCCAAAAGTACAACGCACGCCATATGGCCATGGAGTGCAACAGCCCAGACACGTGCGGCACTTGTGGAAAGGCACACAAGACAACTGACTGCGAAGAGACCAATCCAGCCAAGTTCTCGTGCACCAACTGCAACCGACAGGGTCACGCGTCATGGGACCGCACTTGCCCAAAGTTCAGAGAGATGTGTCAAGCGGTGGAGAAAGCAGACCCAGAGAACACCTACAAATTCAGGGCTGTCCACGAGTCCAGGTTCCTGCAGGTGACTCGCAGTTCAACCTGCGATTTTAACCTGCAGATCCAACTCCCACAAGTCCAGGTTACCCGGCGCCTAAATACCTGCCAAGTCCAGGTTTGGCCTTTGGAATTCCGCAGGTGACTCGCAGACCTGCAAGCCTTAAATGCCAAGAATTCATGTCATAAGTCATTTACATGTCATTCAACTACTATGACCTCCTTCTGCACAACAGCCTTCTTGACACGCTTACTCTTATCACGCAGCAACTCTACAACATGCTCCTCAGGAACAAGTCCTTCTTATGACAGCCATGTGCTGAGTACGGTTCCGGCACGTGTCGACTCTTCCTTCAGAGAGTGACGCATCCGTGATACAGTCAGTCGGCCCCTACTGAATGCACGTTCAACATCTGTGGAGGTTGCTAGAGGGGCATGGTCAAAATAGGATGTAAGGATGTGTGAGATAGCTCACCTGGAATAGATAAGAAGTCTAGGGCCATCTGTGCGAGACAGCTCCCATTCTGGATAAGCAATGACCAGTGGTTGATGGGATCAGTGACACTGGCCATTGGAGGGGCAGCAAGATACTCTTCAAGCTCATCAGCACTGTGATTGGCTCCAAAGCTCCTAACAGAGTCAAAGTATGACGATGGCTGGGTCTAATTTCAGGCTGGTATTACATAGAAACCATGAATACGTACCACCGTACTTGGTGCTGACACCACTGCAGGAGCCGGCTTGTAGTGATCACACCATTCACTCCGAAGAAGTTCGAGTGCAGTGGAGATCCACTCCTCTGGCCATTGGCATGTCGGAAATACATCAGTTTGAACCGGGGATTGAGCACTACAACAGGTTGAAGACATGCAGACAAAAGACATGCAGACAAAAGTGGAAGGAACTGACTCATTGCAATTCGGAACAATATGGACTCGTCTGTTAATCCATAATACTTATCGAGCACTCTCCGGCCACGGGCAGCAGCAAGACGAACGGCTGCATTAAGTTCCTCATTTGTCGCAAACCGATCAAGAGCTTCACTGAGGCTATCCATGTATGGAATCACACTATGCAACAAAGGCACTCTGTCCTGCTGAAAGATGTCAGTGGCTTTCCAGAAATGCTTCGATATGTCAGTGATCAGTATGATAACAAGATCGAGTCACCTACATCGAGAAGGGGGAATACTTGTTCAAGTATCAGCCAGTCCAAGTCATCTAGCTGATAGCGCCCCAGTCGAACGCCCTTCGTTTTGTTGTGCCGAGGGAGGTCACAAAGGGTTGTGAGTGCGGGCCGCAGATATAATGCACGCTCGATCGTTGCAGTGACTGAATTCCAGCGTGTTTCAACCGAGCGAATTACCATTTGATATGCTATTGGTGGGTCCTGTGATTCACAGAGAGTTTGCAGGTCCTGACGCAATGTTGGACTGTGGAATATTCGTTTAGTCAAACCCTTGAGCTAAAATGACCTCAGTGAGAGGCCGGGAACCCTAGCTAAGCAACGAGAACTCTACCTTGGCAAGGCAAAGCTGTCTGGCACAAACGTCATCTTCTGCGCTCGCAGCAGCCTCGGAATCCTCGTTAGCAGCAGCATCAATGACTTCGTTGTCATGAGACTCGTGGTCCGGATCTACATCCTCAGCTGCACTGAGGTCATCTTCATCCTCCCCTTCGAAGATGCCATCGAGGAGCGTATTCAGCTCCTCATCGGAAATCTCCCCATTGACCTTCTTCACCGCAAAAGGTGACAAAATAGCCTGGCCATTTTAAGCAGGTGAATATTGCATAAGAATGAGAGGCCTACCTTGACCACGAGATTGATGATGTGTGCGAAGCATCGCACACGACCCAACGAACCTCCAAAGCGAGGCATAAGAGTCCCCAAGTGCCTAACCATTGTAGCATTATTCTCTGCATTGTCGGCAACTAGTCCCAGAACCTGAAGTATGCAGGGAATTAGACATGATTCCAGACAACATCCAACTACATTCTTACCTTGTTCTGAATCCCATAGCCCTTGAGAGATTCAAATAGCTTCTCAGCGAGGTACACACCAGTGTGTCCCTCGGATAGTCTAAAAGGCAGGTGAATGTCTTCAGGAATGTTGTGGACAAAGAGATAAACTTGAGATAAACTTACGGAACAAAATCCAAGAGGAGGTGCTGCATTTTGCCATCGAAGACGCCATGAATGGTAACCCCGAGGAAAGAAAACACGTTGGGGGACGTCCACCCATCCACCCCAATGTGAAGCTTACCCGGGTGACCCTACCCAATATATGCGCACATCAGAAAGGTCCTGCGCAAGAAAACAACCACTTACCTGAAGCATAGCCTTCACATGGGCCATGGACATCGCATGGATGTCTATCACATCACGCGAGACCGTCTGTCGGCTCGGTATGGTGACACGTGCATCCAGCATCTCCCAGGTTGCATGCAGTTCCTGGTCATCCACAATGGCGTATGGGCGATGATGGTGCACACACCAACATGCTATCAAGTAGCGGAACCTAGCCACATCGTAGGTGGACCTGTGTGAGAACGCTGCCATTGCTGTGGACTCAGGGCAGTCAGCAGGTTGACACGCCAATACGTGCCGCTTGATGTTCGACGTCCCATCATCCACGCGATCACGCGTGCAGGTTTTCGAGGGGAATCTGCATAGTAAAATGTAGATCCATCATTAATATCAGTACAAATATCAGTACAAATGAAACCATACCTTTTGCAGTGAAAAACATAAGCAACCCGGCCGCCTCCAGTGGTCGTAATATCAGGGGGCATCAAGAAATGGTTGTAATAGCTGGAAGTCCAGCTTTTGACCTGTGCAGCTGCAGACAATCAAAGAAGGGCTCGATCGAGAGACGGACGAAGAAGGAGCGTACCTCGAATCGTCAAATCATCGGTGTCAGCCCACCTTGCCGCGAAGGCGGCATCTTTTGCCACCTTGGACCTTCCACTGACGGGCAGGGATTTGGCTGGATGCCTGGATGCCTGGGTGGCGAGGACCCCTCTGTGATGGCACCCGTCGTGGACTCGGCACCCAAAGAGGAAGAACGCAAGCTGAGATCGGCCGACTCGGTGCGTTTTCGTTTAGCAGAAGTGGGCATTGAAGCTGGACACTTGGGCAAGGGCCATGTTGAGCTTTGGACTCTTTAATAGAGACGTGAAACACGAAAAAAATAAAAATAAAAATAAAAATAAAAATAAAGATGCACGAATAGAGAAGTCGGTCATCTCGTGTATCTGCGAGTGATGATGTACCGGCTGGACCTCCTTGACTACTAGAAAGTTGATGAAGACCTGAAACATAAAAAAAAAACCAAAAAAAAAAAAAAAAATGCACCGGGAGAGAAGACGCTCATCTCAGATATCTGCAAGCAATGGTGCACCGGATTGACCTCCTTGACTACTAGAAAGTGGAATGAAGACCTGAAACATAAAAAGAAAAAAATACGCACCGGGAACCGGGAGAGAACTCGCAGATCTCAGGTGATCTGCGAGTATGCCCGTTCCTCCACAGTGTGGCAGTGGGCAGCAATGCCACCACATCAGTGTGGAGTCAAAAAAAAAAAAAATACGCACCGGGAACTGGGAGAGAACTCGCAGATCTCAGGTGATCTGCGAGTATTCCCGTTCCTCCACAGTGTGGCAGTGGGCAGCAACGCCGCCACATCAGTGTGGAGTCCACACCGATGTGGCGGCGTTGCTACCCACTGATTGACCTATGTAGGGCCATAAGGTGTGCAGATTGGAGGAGGGCCGTCCCCGTGGGAGGAGGCGCATCATGTGACATGCACTCGCATGGGGTGAGTCAGCTCGGAATAATCCAGCGAGTCATTGCGAGTCACCCGCAGGTTTAACCTGCGGGTCCGAGTTAACCTGCAGAAAAACTCAGGTCAAGTCCAAGTTTGGCTTCTGGAAGCTGTCAAACCTGTGAGTCCAAGTCCAGGTAACCTGCAGGTTGACTCGTGGACAGCCCTGTACAAATTCTTCCCAAATGAAGAACCCTGGACGTGGGAGCAGCAAGGCATGGAGGGAGAAGTGGCGGACGCAGGAGATTTGATCAGACAGAGCTACATGCAACAACACGCGAGACAGAGAGAGGTGATTGAAACATATGGGAGTGGGGGGATGAATACATACAGCCGGGGCCGGGAACAAAGGGGCATGAGCAATCCCAGGATAGGGCACAACGATGGGGGCTGGAATGGAAGGGACACAAGACAAAGAACCCTCGATGACTATGGGATTGGGGCCGACCAAGCGAACAGCCAACACCGAGAAGACTACGACAACATCACTGACGTATACAGAGGATGAGTAGCAACAACAACAAGTCAAAACAACTGCGGGTCAGACAACAAAATGCTAACAAATCCCTCACCGCAACTGTAGATATGTTTGCGAAATGCCCACCTGACAAGTACGACATTATAGCAGTGCAAGAGCCCTACATCGACTTCCTTGGCAACGCCAGGGCTACCCCGCACTGGCACTCCATATACCCCAAAACGCACTACAGCGACAACAACAGACGCACAAGGTCAATGATCCTGGTCAACAAGAAGTTAACGACGAACGAGTGGGCAGCGATAGATGTAGGCACGCCAGACAACATGGCAATGAAAATCAAGACAAACATGGGTATAGTCGTAATATATAATTTCTACTGTGATTGTACAAACGCTGACAGCATCCGGGACATACGGAGACATCTACAGGATCAGGCAATAACTGGCAACCCAAATGACGAGGAAGTGGCAGGCATGCTCTGGGTAGGAGACTTTAACAGACATCATCCACAGTGGGACGACGACAGAAACTCGCACTTGTTCACAAGACACAACCTGGATGCTGCCCAGCTACTGATCGACACCACTGCGGAACACGACATGCAGATGGTGCTACCCAAAGGCCTACCAACCCTTAGAGCTATGTCAACGGGCAACTACACGCGCCCCGACAATGTCTTCCTATCAACACCCATCGTCGAAGCTCTAGTCAGCTGTGCACCAGTCCCGGAAGACCAGCCGGCACAAAGCGACCACTATCCGGTGGACACGGTCATCGATGTTCTCACTACAGAGATGAATGGCACTCAAAAGTACAACTATAGGCAAGTTGATTGGAAGGCCTTCGAGAAGGAGCTGGCGGCCAAGCGGGCGACTGGGATACAGAGCCCAACCCCCCCCCACTGCGCGAGAGTTTCAGCAGAATCTAGATGTCCTGACGACGGCGATCTTAGAGACCGTAGAAGAGATAGTCCCCAGAACTAAGCCGTCCCCCTATATGAAACGCTGGTGGTCACTAGAACTGACGCATCTCAGAGCAGAAGCTAGGAAGCTATGCAGGAAGTCCCTTGCCCACAGAAACGACCTCGCTCATGACATGCATGCGAAGTACAAGGAGGCTAGGAACCAGTACGCAAGCGCGATCGAAAAGTCCAAACGTGAGCACTGGGATGACTTTCTAGAAAGCGTCGACCAAAAGACGGTGGGGACAGCACATAGATATGCATCAGCGGATCCCTCAGATGGTGGAAGAACGCGGGTCCCAACACTATCAGCTAAGTGAGAGGACGGATCCACCTGGGTCGCTGACACAAATGACCGAAAAGCTGAGATGTTATTCGAGACCTTTTTCCCTAGGACTGCAGCACCGGACGCAAGTGACCCAGCAGAATACACTTACCCCCCGGAGGCGTTCGACTTCGCACCAGTCACAGACGAGCAAATCAGGCGCGCCATCAGCAAGCTGAACTCATTCAAGGCTCCAGGAATGAACGGTATCCCCAACGTCATAATAAAACAGTGCACTAACACCCTTCTACCATACCTAGGGCCTCTGTTCCGTGCAACATTCAGCCTAGAAGTCTACCCATCGCAATGGCGTGACTCGATCACGCGAGTCCTACGCAAGCCCGGAAAACCTGACTACACCGTCCCAGGAGCATACCGACCAATAGCATTGCTCGACACAATAGGGAAAGTGCTTTCAGCTTGCGTGGCAGAAGACTTAGTCAAAATGACAGAGCTCAAGCGGCTGCTGCCAGGAAACCACTATGGGTGCAGACCAGGACGCACGACCACTGACGCCATACATTATACGGTAAGCGCCGCGAAAGACGCATGGAGAAGAGGCAAAGTCCTAGGGCTCCTCTTTCTAGACATCAAGGGCGCTTTCCTGAGCGTCATCCTAGAGCGACTGATCCACAACATGCGCAAGAGAGGCATACCACAGATATATACTGAATGGATCAAGCGTAAGGTCAAAGGGCGGCGGACCATAGTGAGCTTCGATGACTACAGCACGCAGATGATAGAAATAGGCCGGGGGATGGATCAAGGGTGCCCGTTATCAGCAATTGCCTACCAGTTTTATAATGCGGATTTGCTGGAGGTGGTCAACCCGCACAAAGGGGAGGATGCCGTGGGCTTTGTGGACGACACAACAATAATCGCAGAGGGGAACGATCTTCAGGAGGCCTTCGATAAGTTGACGGACATAATGACTTGGAGTGAAGGAGCGCTGGAATGGGCCGTAACACATGAGTGCCATTTTGCCATAGAAAGTTCGGACTAATGGGACTCACCAGAAAGAGAGAACGTGACCCAACAGGAACCAAGAAGTCCAGACCGATCCACAGGCCTACCATCAAGATCGGACACCACACGGTCCAACTGTCTCTCACACACAAGTTCCTGGGTATTGTCATGGACCAGGAGCTAAGATTCAGGGAGCACGCGAACTATGCGCTGGCAAAGGGGGACAGGTTCATCAACCAGTACAGACGGCTGGCGAAACCCTCAAAGGGAGTGGCAGCGAGACACATGCGCAAATATTACTTATCGGTAGCAGTCCCGAAGGTTCTGTACGCGGCTGACGTTTTCCTCGTGCCAGGGACCAAGCGAAATAAGGGCACGAAGGGGCACATAAACAAGCTTGCGAGAATTCAAAGACAAGCAGCCCTATTTATCACAGGCGCTATGCGAACCACTGCTAATGACACCCTAGATGCACACGCCGGTCTGCTACCATTTCCCCTCCTCGTAGCCAAGGTCATCCACAGGGCAGCGGTGCACATGGCGTGTCTACCAGAATATCACCCGCTCGCACCGAAGATCTTGCGAGCTGCCAACAGATATGTCAAGAGACACCGATCACCGCTACATGAGGTCATGCATGCCTTCAACCTAGAACCCAACCGCATGGAGAAAATCCACCCAGTAGTCCTAGGACCGAAGTGGGACCCAGCGTTCAAGATATACATAGCCACAGACAAAGACCGAGCGGTAGACGAGGTTGAAGCAGATGGCGCAGGAGTCAAGATATTCTCCGATGGCTCCTCAATAGATGGCGGGTAGGGCGGCGGCAGTTCTATATGAGGGAGGGGTTGAAAAGCAAGCGGTAAGGCTGTATCTAGGAGCAGAGAGCGAGCACACAGTGTTTGAGGCAGAACTAGTGGGAGCGGCACTTGGAGCAAAATTACTAAATAGGACCAGACAGGCGAGGTACATGATCGCGGTCGACAACCAGGCAGCACTCCTGACAACGAGAAAGGAGAAGGCAATTTCAGGCCAACACCTGATAAACACGCTCCACAGACAGGTCAAAGGGGCTCTACTACAACAACCAACCGCAAACCTGGTCATGAGGTGGGTGCCGGGGCCGGGGCACGAGGGGGTGCTGGGCAATGAGAGAGCGGACGAAGAGGCCAAAAAAGCGGCGAGGGGGGAGTCCAGTGAGGAGATGCTGATCCCAATAGAATGCAGAGGCGACATCCCCATCAGCAAGGCGGCGGAGCTGCAGAGATATCACAAGGAGATCAAAAGACAGGCAAAGACGGCATTTGCTAAGTCACCTCGTGCTGACATTGCACACAAAATTGACCCATCGATGCCATCTACAGCGTTCACCAGGCTTAGTACTGAAATGCCCAGGAAACACGCCGCTCTGCTAGTACAGCTCAGGACCAGACACGTAGCCCTTAACAAGCACCTAGCCAAAATCGGAAAGGAAACATCACCCAAGTGCCCAGCGTGTAAAGTGGCAGACGAGACCGTGCATCACTACCTATTCAGGTGTCCAACGTATGCAAGACAGAGGAAGGAGTTGACGAGGGAGCTGCGCAGGGGAGCGAGTTCTGCGAGAGTCTTGCTGGCTAGACCCAAAGCGATGGGACCACTCTTCAAGTATATCAGAGACACGAAGAGATTCGAAAAAGCGTACGGGGACTTAACACTTCCCCAAGAGTCAGGGGAAAGAGGGACAGGATAGAGAGGGAGCGGAAATGGACGGAAACCAGAAGCGGAAGAACTTTCACCTCGCCCACACAGGCATGGACATGCTCAGGGCTTCGCCCGCGAAGCACAAGTAGAGACCGAGAAGTATAGGGCAGATAGAACATTCATTTGAGACCGGCATTTTGTATGCTTTGTCTTACATAGGGCACTGCCCCAAAAGACAATAAATTGGATTATAAAAAAAAATAAAAAAAAAAAAAAAAATTTTTGTTATTAGAACCGCTGGAGGACTGGTTGTTGTTAGTGGCATTGCTGCTGGACTGATCAGCGGCGCGTGCGGGCTGGGAGCTACGACCATTGATCATGGTGTCGTATTCCTTATGCTCCCAGTAACGGCTGTCGCATTCCAGCGCGAAGTTCCTAAGCTCGGCGAGGCTGCGGAATCGAGGGAAGTGAAGTAGGTCGTCCTTGATTCGTTTGGCCAAGCCCTTGTAGGCGGAGTGACGGAGGGCCGCATCGTTCCACTGAGTCCGAGTCGAAGCTCGGGCGAAATTGATAAAGAATCGCGCGGCCTTGTGGTGCTCTTTCATAACGATTTTCTCGAGGTCAATCTCAGCTTGGGCAGCGTTGTCGTATGGGCCGAAGTTGAGCTCGAGCTCGGCCTTGAAGCTGTCCCAGTCCTCGAGCCAATCTGGCTCAGGTTGGACTTTGCCGAGGATCACCAGCTCAAAATACTGTAGAGCTGAGCCGGACAGGTAAGAAATAGCATACTGCACCTTTGAGGCCCCAGTCTTGAAAGCTGTGGGGCGATCTCGGAATTTGAGTACGCATTGAAGGAAGAAGGTGCAAATCTTGGCCTGGTCAGTACCGTCATAACTATCCGGTTCCTTGACCTTGGCTCGTGCTTCGGACTCGCGAGGTTTCGCGAGTTTGATGAACACTCGACGCATAAGCTCGTTGTCCTCGAGGTCACCGAGGTCCTCGGGTGGTAGGTTGGGGAGGTCCTGATCGTTGTCAGAACTTCCCGAGCCATCACCTGGATCACCTGAATGATCACCGGGGTTAGCCCTGCCTTTGCCTTTGTTACTAGGCTCGGCGGGGTCTGCGAGGGGTATCCCCGGGGACGGTGGTGAGTCGTCGGGGGCTTCCGAGAAACATCGTCGTTCTGATATACCCCGAAGGGTGCGAGAACGAGTTATCATGGACATAGTGAAGAAAAGGGATACGTAGGGTGTAAGCAGTCTGAAAATACTGTTACGATACGATCCGTCGTAAGGTTGACCAAGGTCGGGGATGAAACCGGAGGCAAGGTCCGAGGTTACGGGGCGAGGTTTGGATGGGGAAGTCGGAGTGGGACTTGGCTTCAGCTTATGTGCTGCGCCGACCCTACACACGAGTCCCAACTTCAGAGGTAAGAGAATAAGAGGCGAGGTTTGGCTTAAGAGGCGAGGCTTAGAAACTAGCTAAGGATCGAAGGGATCCAATAGTTGATTTTCAGACTGAGGAGTAGGAATGCATACAAGGGGGTTATATACGGGCGAGGGTACGAGTCAGGGGCGAACATATTAGTGGAGGTCAGGTCGAGGCCAGGAGGCCGAGGTCAGGTCGAGGCCAGGAGGCCGAGGTCAGGGCGAGGTAATATACGAATGATGCGTGATGGAGCGGAATCAGTAACTAAGGGGATACATGCATGGGATCAAGGTCGGATATGAACTCCAGCTCGGGCTCGGGCTCGGGCACGGATAAGGATCATATGTACTGTTAGGGATCGTCCACAAAGTAGCTACCTATTTATGAACATTTACTAGGTAGTTAATTAGTTTCAAATGTCCTCAAGGAAGGTTGTATTAATATTTCTATGCTACACTCACATTGGGTCCACAAGATACAACAATCTCTTGATAGTTTAGCTAAGAATCCCCCACGGTCACATGACTATCACATGACCTCAAAAACAGCTCAAAGTCACCTGATCATCCACAGTCACCTGACAATCACCTGACCTCAAAGTCACCTGATTATCTACAGTCACCTGACAATCACATGACACAGTCACATGACCTCAATCCAGCATGAAGTCACATGACTTTCCTTCGTTACATGATAATCACATGAGCGTGGGAGTTTCTTACATACTCTTAGCTTTACTGTCACAGAACTGTGACTTTAACCCAATATAGCAATAGAACCTTCCACAGCCTTCCAATAGTTTCCAAACCTTTCCTGAAGCTTCTCTAAGCTTCCATAAGGTTCTTCACAGTAGTAGAAGCCTCTACAAGGTTCCTAGCAGTAGTTACATAAGCTAGATAGATGCAGTATAAATAGCCTGCAGTTTTAGCAGTGAAGCAATCAATCATCTTTCAACCAAACCACTCATACCTTGAGTAACTGAAGTGTGACTTCAACACAGCCTTGTACCAAGTACTGGCTCACTGACTTGGCTACAGTCTAAGATTGCAGCAACTCTGATTGGCTCTGAGAAGTACAAGAGTGCTCTATTTTAATTGCAGCAGGCTCTGACTAATCGCGCTGCGAACAGCAACATTACTAAGAGTAACTGATTAGTAATCCTGTACCATTAGACACCACTCTGAGCAGTGATCTAATAGACTTGGTTATTAGTTATTCAATTCACAAAATAGATTATTAACTTAACTCTGAGTTAAGTGGGTTAATAGCCTTTTGAGTAATTGATCTTTCTTGATCAATCAACGCACTACAGATATTAACCTAACTCAGGGTAAGTGAGTTAATATCCTACGTTTGTTGAGTTGGAAAACCAGAAAAGCCACAAGAATAGTGACATACTTGAACTGAGGAAGAGTTCAAGCGCAGAACTATCTTTTCACATCTTGGGGATTATTGTTGTCTTTAATTCACTCGACCCGCGGTCCTAAGACTCTAGGTAGCTTTCCCCCTTAAAGTATCTGGACCCTTGGACGCCTAATAACATTCTTTGACCTCACAAAGTATTGCACAATCTAAGAACTACACATGTTCAGTTAAATATCTATTGCTACACTTCCTGTACCAATACTGATTCTGATTGTTCACCGGAGTATAATTTCTTAATTGGGTTCTCCGTTAAAATAGTTTCGAAGCTTGCGTGTGCTTGTAAAGTCAAATCTCTGATTGAACTTTAGAATTGTGTTTAACACCACAGTTTTACGTTTAGTTCAACGGGTTCCAAAACATGTACTCGGGCATGAATATCACAAGGCTCGGGCTCGGAAGAAGGTTCTACCAGTAAGTAACCGGCCAAAAGCCGGGTTCTTACACATCACTGGTGAGTTCTCATACTTCATCTTCGTTACCTTAGCCTTCGAACCATTTTCTGTGCTGTTGGCGAAGGGATTGTCGAGACTTAGACAGCCCTTCTGTGAGACCTTGCACGTTACATCGTCAACAGTCACGGGCCATTTCGCTACGACTGTAGATAGGGTGAGCCCCGTTTAGGCAAGCCCTCTTACCTTGTGAACATTCATTGGTTCACCTATTCGCCGAACGGCATACTTATTCGCACAAGTTATTCGGGCATTCGCTGTGTTCACTAATACACGATATTAACGCCTAAAAACCAATCTTGACAATAGGGCAGTAGAAGCTATGCCTGGTGGCCCAGCAGGACTGCAACATTTTATGATTAATGTTAAATTTAAAGTGCCTCGATAAAGGATTCCTATTGCTTAGCAGCTGAGCCGCTATATTCGTCCCGTTGCTTTGTGCTGACTAAGCGCAGCGAGGTGTGTCTGTCACTGATGGATGGTGGTCACGTGATCGCATCAATGAAGAAATGGTCTCGATCTAGAGGACAGCTGTCTCAAAAGGCTTCGCTTTTGAGATAGTTTAGAGTAGGCAGTAATAGTAGACTCTTGTCAAGATTGGTTTTTAGGTTAATATCGTGTATTAGTGAACACAGCAAATTCCCGAATAACTTGTGCGAATAAGTATGCCATTCGGCAAAGAGGGTGAACCAATAAATGTTCACAAGATAAGAGGGTTGCCCGAACGGGGCTCGCCCTATCTACAGTCGTAGTGAAATAGCCCGTGGCACTTGACAATGTAACATGCAAGGTGCCACGGAAAGGTTGTCTAAGTAGTGACAATCCTTTCGCTGGCGAAGGCGCTCCTTCGGAGCCCTTCGCTGACAGCGTAGAAAATAGTTTGAAGGCTAAAGTAAGGAAGGTGAAGTATGAAAGCTCACCAGTGATGCTTAAGTCCTCCTCTGGTCGAAGATAGGAATCTACAGGTGAGGGCCCAAGACGATAGTCACAGTGAGGTCAAGTTTGCACAAGATGGACGTATGATAATTGAACTTAGGAATATACATGCGAATGTAAACTACTTATATCAAATGCTCGTATGGTAACAGCGAATAGGAAAGATGCTGTCATGAGTCGGGGTTGGATAGGGGTGCGCAGTCATGATACAAATAGATGGAATAAACATACAATAGAATGGAAGAAGGGTGCAAACATGAAACAACGGAGAGGAAAGAGGGCGAAGGCACCTATGTATGGAAATACGCCTTGGGACCCGCATATACACCACCCTGCACGGACTCTTTGTCTGCTGGGTTGATCTCACATGACCTATGGGTAGGACATCCCGTGAATGCATCCCGGCCATATGAACACCTAAAAGGGTTGGATCAAGAAGGCGATGGGGCTAGTGATGAACCATCACACGGGTAAATTTTGGATCAAGAAGGTGATGGGGCTAGTGATGAACCATCACACCGGGTAAATGGTATCGATTGTGTTTGATGGCATGCCTGCTGGCGAATGATGCGAGCAGCGAATAGTCATTCGGAGAATGGGGCGAACAGCGAACGAAGCGAATGTAGAGGAAGAGTGGTCAAAGGGTGGGGTGAACTCAGGCAAAGATGCAGGGGGAGTGATGAGGGGGAACATAGAGACAGCGGGGTAAGGGAAATAGACAGGTCATGACAACTCTCAATGAAGATTTGGAGAAAACTATCGATATTTAAGTTCTGTAGCTATCAAACAAGACTACAGTGACTTCAGGGGGTGAAACAGTAAATTCTGGATGATCGGTTCATACATTTGTGGTAGCTACTTATACTATAATAGTGATAACTACCAGTGTTCAGGATAATGGGTGAATGGGTTGAAAAACTATGTGTAACTAAAGGGGTGACTACTTGTAGTCATAAAGCCATGAAAATGATGGGGATAATGGCAGGGGTGTTAGGCTTTGGAATAGAGTCTTGTATCTACTATACAAAGCTCCTGTCTACATGATGTTAAGATAGTAATCAGCTGGTCGTGTCATGGAGCTCAATAGAAAATAGAAATTAAGTTTCTCTTGTGTAGCATAAATGCTACTCTTGGTGATGGGGCCACCATCTCTGTGCCTCTTCTATCGGGCAGCTGATTGAGAATACGTGCTTGGAATGACGTTCTGTCATCATTCTGCAACATCCGATGCTCCTGCACAGTCTGTACTCCTCTACGGCGTCTGGTGCCCACACCTCCTCGGTGCCTGTGGCCTGGCACCTGTCGACGTCATGGCCGATACCATCTGTCGATAAGCCTGCTATCTCTGATCGGCTACATGTGGCCGATGCCTTCGTTCCTGTATCTTATCTAATCGATAGATAAGATAGCTACTTGATCATGATGTCATGTGCCATCTGCGCGTGTTGGTCTCTGTGATGTCGTGATTGTTGTTCCTATTCTTTTGATAATTTCTTCTTTTGTTTCTTTTATTAGTTTGTGTATATATATGGATGATTAAATAGTATAGTTGCATATATCACAACACAACAGAGGCCTCCGCCACAGCTGCGGCCTCAATAACTGCCTGAATGCAACTAGACCATGAGCTAGCTGCAACATGAGGCCCCTTGCCAGACCAGGTCACCAATGTGACCTTTTGGCAAGACATGGGGATCAATTCCCCACCCCATGTCCCCACTTATGGCCCGGGTCTCTGTCATGACCCATTTATTCTTGTATCAAGTCACCCCAATGTTCCCTTTTCATCCCTCCACCTCTATAGTTGCTCTGTTCGCTCTTCACCAAATTCGCTGAATAACAACCATTTGCTACTTGAATCATTCGCCAGTAGGCACAGCATCAAACATGATCAACACCATTTACCTGGTATGATGGTTCATCACTGGCCCCACCACCTTCCCGATTCAACCCCCTTTGGGTGTTCCTATGGCTGGGATGAATTCACGGAACATCCTACTCGTAGATTGTGTGGGATTGACCCAGCAGACCAAGAGTCTGTGCAGGGTAACATATATGCAGGTCTCAAGGCGTGTTTTCTCACATAGGTGCCTTTGTCGACCATATTCACAGTGAGGTCAAGCTTTTGCACAAGATAGACGTATGATAATTGATCTGCAGAATATACATGCAAATGTAAAATACTTATACCAAATGCTCATATGATATCAGTGAATAGGAAAGAGGCCGTCATGAGTCAGAGTTGGATAGGGGTGCGCAGTCAGGATACAAATAGATGAAACACATATACAATGGAGGAAAGGAGGAGTGCGAACGTGAAACAACACTCACACTTGCCCACCACCACTATGCCAGCACCGACATGCTCGATGAGCCCATCACAGCCTTCATCGCAAGTCTCTATGCCTCCTCACTGTGCACTGACCATGGACCACTGAGCTCACGCACAGGCCTGAAATATCCTGCCCATATACTCCAAAATCCAAGCTTGTGCAGGTGCTGTAACCACATTGCACATGAGGTCCTCAGGTGCGTATGCTTTTGTTGACTAAGATATTGCCATGTTTCTGTCCATCCCGTGAAGTACTTCACCTTCACTACTTTAGTCTTCATACCATTGTCAGTGCTGTCGGCGAAGGGCCCCGAAGGAGTACCTTCGCCGGCGAAAGGATTGTTACTACCAGACAACCTTTCAGTGAGACCTTGTACATTACATCGTCAAGTATCACGGGCTATTTTGCTACAACTGTAGATAGGGCGAGCCCCGTTTGGGTAGCCCTCTTACCTTCTAAACATTTATTTGCTTCACCTTATTCTCTGAATTACACACTTCATCGCACAAGCCATTCAGGCATTCACTGTGTTCACTAATACATGATATTAACACCTAAAATCCAACCTTGACACATGGGCTATTTTGCTTTGACTGTAGACAGGGAAAGCTCCGTTCGAGTAGCCCCCTCACTTTATAAACCTTTATTGGCTTGACATTGTTCTCTGAATTACACACTTCATTGCACAAACCGCTCAGACATTCACTGTGTTCACTAATGCACAATATTAACGCCTAAAATCCAATCTTGACACTACCCCAGAGGCTGACACTGCCTTGTAACAGGCACTGAAATACATGCATTCCACTGGCATGGCACAGCGAGACTTGGTGTGATGAATTGTGATAAATGAGCAAGAAAATTGTAAAAAAATTTAAACTTTTTTGCAGGCCCAATGCAGGTTTTTTTTATGTCTTTTTATAAGTGTCTTTGTCAAAACACAAAGAAACCCATAAAAAACCCTGAAAAAAACTTGGAATTTTTTTACAATTTGCTTCCTCAACAAATGCTAATAAAAACACAAACTTTTTTTTTATAGCTTTTTTTACATAAAAAAACACTACAAATATTTGAACTATCTTTACAGTTTTTGAACAGTTTTTCAGACAAGAAAAACTTTTATATGCCTGCAGTGTTGGTATTGCACATTTCCTCAACCCCTCAGCGTGGTGTATGGAACAATTGTCAATCGCCAGCACACTTCTCAGTTGCAGATATGGCTTCATCTCTTCAAGCAACCCTTCAAGCCATGACTTGAAAAGGTTGCCATTGAAATGACCCACAGACTATCTGGCAGTGGAGGATGCCATCTAACGTGATTGCAGGAAGTACAGAATATCTGCAATATCTGTGAGGAAGAAGTAGACATTCTATAGAGCTAGTGCCTACTGATCCCCTCTTTGAAAATATGATTTGTTCCTAGCGCGTTTTCCCTTGAAGGCACGACCCATTGAGCGATAGGTGGTATGAAGATTCACTGCACTTTCGTCACCGAAGACCAGTCGCGAAGGGTCTTCTTGGCCTATTCTATATGCAAAATAATCCCAAGTATCTTGGCAGCGCTCGGCAGCCACTTTAGAGAGCTAAAACACTGTAAGTACCCAAATATGGCAAGTGGGATCCAAACTTACCTTGTTGGAGGTAATGCCAAGCAGCTTTAGAGTCCTTTGAACTATAGATATTGACACATTAATATTGCGTCGCTCAAAGAGTTCATTGAGGATTTCATCCAGGTAGATGTCCGGGTTTTGATCAAGCAGAGTAATAAGGACATCATCAGCATCTGGATCAAGGTGGGTTTTTTTTCCAGGCCTTGCATATGACCTAGGATCTCCTACTGCATCACCGATCTCGTTGTATACCTGTAAGACGTGTTGAACAACCTGGAGTGACATATTCAGGTTCTCAGCGATTTCTGACGGTGGCTTCTGAAGCATGTGGCACTGATAGACGACTAGCTGTTTGACCCATGACATTGCCTCTGACATTATGCCGTCTACCATCATTAGGATGGTGATACTGTGGATAGCCATCTTCATTGACAGATGTCACCTCACGAAATTCCTTTGGGAAATGTTTAGAACACTTGCCCTCTGTCATGCAAGGAGACTGAGGATGCGCTTGTCCACAGGGGCCGTGAGTCATGAGATCACAAACTAATTTGTAGAGTCTTGGATGCTCTTGCTGATCAGGAAAGACAGCCCAAACCAAAGAGTCCACAGCTTCCGGTGTCCTGATATTATCCTCCTCTTTAAACCATATAAGAAGGTGCATATGAGGGAGCCCCCACTTCTGGAATTCGATCACATGGACACGTGTGTCATGACCTGTCTATTTCCCTTGCCCTGTTGTCTCTACCTTCCTGCTCACCGCTCCTCCTGGAAGTTCGCCCGAGTTCGCCCTTCCCTTCCACCACTCCTCCTTGATATTCGCTCTATTCGCTCTTCACCCCATTCACAGAATGGCCATTTGCTGCTCGCATCATTCACCAGCAGGTACTCCATCAAACATGATCGACATCCTCTACCCGGAATGATGGTTCATCACTGGCCCCATCATCTTCCCAACCCAACCCCTTTAGGTGTTCGTATGGCTGGAATGCATTCGCAGGACATCCCACCCGTAGATTGTGTGGGATCAACCCAGCAGACAAAGAGTCCGTGCAGGGTAGGGTGTATACAGGTCTCAAGGCGTGTTTTTGTACATAGGTACCCTCTCCCGCTTTCCTCCCCATACTTTCATGTTCGCACTCCTCTTTCATTCTATTGCATGTGCGTTTCATCTATTTGTATCCCGACTGCGCACCCCTATCCAACCCTGACTCCAGACAGCCTCTTTCCTATTCGCTGATATCATACAAGCATTTGATATAAGTAGTTTCCATTTGCATGTATATTCCCCAGTTCAATTATCATACATCTATCTTGTGCAAAACTTGACCTCACTGTGACCATCATCTTGAGCCCTCTCCTAGAGATTTCTATCTTCGACCATAGGAGGACTTAAGCACCACTGGTGAGTTTTCGTACTTTACCTTCATTACCTTAGTCTTCATATTATTATCTGCACTGTCGGCGAAGGGCTCCAAAGGAGCGCCTTCGCCGGCAAAAGGATTGTTGCTACTTAAACAACCTTTCCGTGACACCTTGCATGTTACATTGTCAAGTGTTATGGGCTACTTCACTGTGACGGTAGATAGGGTGAGCTCCATTTGGGCAGCCCTTTTATCTTCTGAACATTTATTGGTTCACCTCATTCGCCGAATGGCATACTTCTTCACACAAGTTATTTGGGCATTCGCTGTGTTCACTAATACATGATATTAATGCCTAAAAACCAAGCTTGACAACGTGCAACTGTAAGGGCAACCCTGGCTGGTTGTGGAGATCACACTACCACACAACTGACAAGGGGAAATCCAAAGTATGTATAAATGAACAAAGTATACAAGAGAGGGGATTCTCACCTGACAAGGGGAAATCCAAAGAGAAAAGTCTAAGGACCCCCAATGTCAGCGAGCCCGTATTATACTACGCTGCGCAGCCAGGGACAACACTTGGCACCCGCCATCAACCCTGCATCCTCTTGACCTCCCTGACCCTTGATCGACCCTTGATGCCACCTATTACGCAAGTCGCTTGATTTCCGACACTGTTCCGAGAGTGGAAGTCGGAAATTGGAGTGGAACTGGCAAGGCGAATAGAGATGGTGGAAGTTCTCCCAGAAGCGGAATCATTTCCGAAAGCGGAGGCGGAGATAGAATCGGAACTGGAAGCGGAGTCGGAAATGGAGTCGGAACTGGGAGTGGTGTCGGAACTGGAAATGGAAAATAGGGTGTCCCCTGACATCACCCCCCCTCTAGCGTGCTGCGTCCTCGAACGAATCCTCCTCATACCCATACCCTTCCCATTTCACGAGGAATTGGAGTCGTCCTCGCACAACTGGCTGTCCAGGATCTGTTCCACCACATAGTGCTCTTCCCCATCTACAATTTCTGGCGGAGGTGGCGGATGAGCCTTCCGACCTGGAATTGGGTCCTCAAGCGTAGGGAGTAACTTCACCACGTTGAAGACGGGGTGGAGGCGGGACATGGACATCGGAAGTCGGAGGCGGTATGCATTCCGTCCAACCCTCCGCATCACTGTGAAGGGCCCAACGTAGCGGTGGGCAAGCTTCTGCAAAGGGCATGTGGTGCAGATGTCACTTGCATCCAGATACACCTTGTCTCCAACTTGGCACTCCGGGGCAGGAACCTGGCATTGGTTGTAGTACCTTGCCACGTCATCCTTGGCCTTCGCAAGGGCCGACTTGGCTTCCGAAAGGGTGGAGTCCATGCGGTCTCGGAACTCATTGACCATCTCGAGTCGGGACTCAGCCTGGCGTGGTTTGAAGCCCATCTGCGGGTGTCGTCTGGAGTCAAGCATGAAGGGAGTCTGTTGCGTGGCAGAATGGACATGGTTGTTGTATTGGAATTCCGCCAGTGGAAGTAACTCATCCCAGTCATCCTGCCTCTCATTGACAAAGAGGCGGAGATATTGCTCCAACTCCTGATTGACCCGTTCCGTCTGTCCGTCACCCTGCAGATGGTATGCTGTGGTGGTAGCCAGCTTTATGCCGAGCAGGCGGTAGAGCTCCCGAGCCAGTTCCGTGACAAACTGCGGACCTCGGTTGGAAACAACTTTCTTCGGGAGCCCATGCAACTTCCAGACATGTGCAAGGAATAGGCGGGCCGCTCCGAGGGCTGTGATCGTCATGTGCGTCGGAATGAAGTGGGACACCTTGCTTACCGAATCCACGACGTTCATGATCGCGTCGTAGCCATGAGACTCTGGGAGTTCAACGATGAAGTCGACACTGATGGTGTCCCAGCAGGATTCGGGAATCTGGAGCGGAACAAGTTCTCCGACGGGCGGATGTCATTGCGCTTTGGTTCGGAGACAAAGGTCACATGTCTTCACGTACTGTCCAATGTAGCAGGACATCTGACGCCACCAGTAATTCCGAGCCACTAACTCCAGCATCTTCCACCTGCCAGCATGCCCAGTGACCCGTGTGTCATGGTGCTGGGACACGATGCGGTGGCGGAGGTCCGCCCCACCTGGAACATAGACCTTGCCTCTGAAGTGGAGCAGTCCATCACATTCCGACCATTCCGCTGCCCGTACAGACTGTGAGTGCCCTTTCCGAAGTTCCTCCACCGCCTTCACCACCGACTCCTCCTTCTCTCCATTCCGGTACTGCCTCCGGATGACCCAGAGCATTTCCACTTCCGCCCCAACTGCAGTCACTCCCTCTAGGGCGCGGATTGCAAAGAGACTAGGACGGAGCAGTGTCATATCCGCATTGTCTCCACTTCCGCTTCCATGATCCGCACGGCGGGATAGGGCATCAGGCTTGCCCATGGTGCGGCCGGGCCGGTGGTGGAGCATGAAGTCGAACCGGGACAGGTGTAGGGACCACCGTGCTTGTCGTCGGTTCAACTTCTTAGATGTGCGGAAATACTCGGGGTTCTTGTGGTCTGTCCAGATCTCAAACGGGCATAGAGCACCCTTGAGGACGTGTCGCCACTCCTCCAGCGCTCGGATGATTGCCAGCATCTCCTTGTCGTGGATCTCATAGTTCCGCTCGACTGGACTAAGGCTTTTAGAGAAGAAGGCAATCGGATGCCATCCCCCATCACCTTCCGATGACTGTTGTGACAAGACCGCTCCGGTAGCTGTGTTGGAAGAATCCGCCTTGACTCGATAAGGGCGAGAGTTGTCGGGAAAGATCAGGACCGGGGCGGAAGTGATCAGCTCTTTGAGTTTGTCAAAGGAGGCCTGTTCCGGCTCTCCCCACTGCCATCCAACCTCCTTCTTGGTGAGGTCGAAGAGGGCACGAGCATGGCAGGAGAAGTCCTTGATGAACCGCCGGTAGAAATTGACAAACCCAATGAAGGACTGGACCTCTTTCTTGTTCCGCGGCACAGGCCAATCCGATACACCGGAAACTTTGACTGGGTCCATTTCCACCTTTCCTTCCGACACAATCACCGCAAGATACTCTATCCGCGTCCGCTCAAATTCGCACTTTTCTGGCTTGAGACACAGGTTGTATTCCCGGAGCCATTCCAGCACTCTCCACACGACTTCCTGATGTTCCGACATTGTTTTTGTGAAGATGAGGATGTCATCAAGGTAGATGCAGACAACCCCTTCTGATATCATGTCACAGAAAATGTCATTCATCATCGTCTGGAATGTGGCGGGACTGTTGGTGAGGCCAAAGAACATGACCTGTGGCTCAAAGAGTCCTCGGTTGGTGCGGAATGCAGCCTTCCACTCGTCTCCCTCCCAGATCCGAATATTAGAATGGGGTACCGGTTCTTGATTGTGATCACATTCAAGGCCTAGTAATCCTGCACAAGTCTGAGCGAGCCGTCCTTCTTCTTGATGAAGAACACCGGAGATGCCATGGGTGACTTGGAGGGGCGGATCCTCCCTGTACGGAGGTTGTCCGCGAGGAATGCATTGAGCTCTACCTGCTCCTTGGGTGACAGCGGGTAGACCTTGCAGTTGGTGGGCTTTGACCCAGGCTCCAACTCGATGGCATGGTCCCACAGCTTCCATGGAGGCAGGGCATCAAACGACTCCTTGGCAAAGACATCCTCGAACGCCCGCAGGTACTCCGGAATTTCCACCTCCACTCTATCATGCTTCTTGGAGGCTTCAGCAAGGCGTTGCGAAATATTTCCGGTGGCGTGGATGTGTTCCGCTTCCGGTGGAAGGTTCACGTACACCAAGCGCTCCCCTTCCACCAGAGTGTCTGCCGGGCCGAGTTGGAATTGGAATGGGAATTGGAATCGGAAGTGGGACCCGGTTCAAATTCCGCTTCCGAGTCTTCTTCTGCAACCAGTGGATGGGGGCCAGAACGACATGTCTGTATGAGCCGTTCGGTCTTCCACTGCTCCTGGCGCTCCTTCCGCACTTCCTGTTATGATATTCAACTTACGACATTAACGACACCACCCAGACCTGAATCTAAAATATACTGACGTCACCGAAAGACACGATCCCCAAAATCCATGCCCGCGTCCATGCACAGATACACAGAAATATCCCCGAATCCCCTGACTCGCATACACGCGATGCCGGACCAATACATTTCCACACACGCGCACAGGGCACGCCAAGCCGATGTCATCATATTACATATGCTGATCCCATCAATCTTGACTGAGAGACCGACCCGAGACACAGATCCCTGCTTAGGCACCAATTCAATCGCGATCAAGACACGATACACATTCGATCGTCCCTGAGCGGTCTCGACCGCAGCTCCACAATTCCTCTCATACATCACGCACATGTCCCTCCACTCCACCGCCTTATGCATAACAAACTCTTAGCATTACCTTGTAACATTCACTCGAGAGTTCGCCCCAGACCAGACTCCACATCCCCCTGTGTTTCTGCGTCACATACCGTATGTATCGTATCGACGCCGAGTCCTTTCCAGTAGTTAAATAGTATCAACAAATGTAACTGTCGAAAAAGAATAACAATAGTTTTACCTCTCCACCGTCTCGAGATTCCCAACTGAAACCGTTCCCGTAGCATACGAAGTTCTCTCAACATTCAGACCTCTATTCGATTCAGTTTCTCCCGAAGCTTGAATCAAATCTCTATACGAAAACCAAACACATTTAGAGCAACTCTTATCAAATTAAGAGTCTCACGACACTCACCATGGCTCAAACCACAGTACATCTGAAACACGATATACATAAATTCCACGACATCAAACCCAAACTGGACAAAGAGAACTGGATGTCGTGGAAGAGGGAACTGTTAGTGACGATGAGGGACAGAGGGATTTTCAAAACGATCACTGGTGTGGATCCCTACCCCGTCACAGCTAACCAGCAGATTACCATCGTTACCGGAATTAACATGGTTGGTAGCACGGCTTTAACCCAGCTTCAGGACGAATGGGACGATAGAAACAATGCAGCTTACAGTCAGATCCTCTTATGCATTTCCCCCGAACTACAGACCACAATCGACACGACAGACCAATGCACAGAGGCATGGACCATACTGACTAGGAAGTTCGAATCCACCGACCCTAGCAAAATCAGTATAATCAGGACAAAATACGAAAACTACCACATGATCGAGGGGCAGTCGGTCTCGGCGTATCTCACCGTGATGAAGGAATTCAGGAATCAGCTCACCAAGATGGGTGAAGTAATTGCTGATTCCACTCACGCGGCTACCATACTTAGGAATGTCCCCGAGTCATGGAGACCTATAGCGCAGACCATAAGGATGATCACGAGGATACCGGACGAGATCGAGGAGAGGTTGGAGGCACATGAGGCGGATCTCAACGCGGTGGAGATGTCGACACAAGCGGCTACGGAGTTCATAGCACAGGGCAGGACACATGAACGATTCAACAACCAAACGCCAAGAACAAACAACAGTCTCACCTATCCCTACCAAAACCGTATTCCACAACAAGTCAACAATGGAACACCTGTGTTCTCCTGCAATAATTGTGGTAAGCCGAACCACTCTGCAGCGAGGTGTTACGCACCTGGTGGGGGACTGGCGGGTCAGGAGCCATGGAAACGAGCGTACGGTGCACAAGGAGGAAGCGGCATGCAGGGAGGAGGAGGTCTGCAGGGAGGAGGCGGCGCTCAGGAAGGAAACAGCGCTCAGGGAGGAGGTCTCACCGGCAACGATCGAAATGACATCATCAGGGCAGCGTCATCAGTCGGCAAATCCCGACATAGCTCGATTCGCCAATATACCAAAGAAAAACATCGTTATGCTGGCACAAATCATTGAGAAACAATTTGATTCAAATAACATCACGTTGACAGCTAACTCGACAGCCCTATCCGCAATACAAGACAACGTCCATATCTGGTTGATCGATTCAGGGGCATCTAGCCACCTATGCGGAACCCTCGAGCTGTTCAAAGAGATACACCCCACACCCCCTATCTCAATAGAAACGTCTAGCGGGGACTCATTCAATGCGGATCAACGTGGTACAATCCACATCACCATACAGAATGACTCACACGCACAGCTATCCCCGCTGGCATTGACTCTAAAGGACGTCATATATGTCCCAAAACTCAATGCAAACCTATTATCGGTCGCAAGGATGACGAATGCCAACGTGGATGTTATATTCAGTAAATCCGACACTTCACTACTGCTAGGCGACGAGACGATCGCTAAAGGGACAAGAATAAACGATCTGTATGCCTACATCGCACAGCCATCCACGAAACCGGAACCATAAGCTGTCGTTTATTCAAAGGAACACGACCCGATGTATCTGTGGCACCAAAGACTAGCACATACCGGAATCTCGATAATCGAGAAGATGTCAAAGCGAAAGACCGGGGTCGGGTTACCAGAGTTGAATGCAGGACAGGAGCTGAGTCCCTGTACCGATTGTCCTTTCGGAAAACAGACCCACTTACCATTCAAAAACGTCGAAGACCTACCACAATCGATCGGTGACATCATTTCCTCAGATCTATGCGGCCCCTTCGAAACCTCAGTCGGTGGTTTCAAATATTTCGTCATCTGGATCGATCATGCCACTAGATATGTCAAAGTGGACTTCCTGAAGAACAAGGAATGCAAAACAGTTACCAATTCGTTCAAGGAATACCTGGCATGGTTGAAGAAGCAGAGGGGAGTCGATGTGAAGAGAATCAGAACGGATAACGGGGGAGAATACATGGGGGGAGAGTTCAAGGAACTGTGCAGTGAGCTTGGAATTGTTCATGAAACAACAACTCCTCACACACCTGAACATAATGGAGTCGCAGAGAGATACAACAGGATACTCCAGGAAGGCGCACTCACGTTGCAGCACGACGCCGGCCTCACAAGTCGATTCTGGGTATCCGGTATTCACACAATGAACTTTGTGAAAAACCGAATGCTACACAGCAAAATCGATATGTCACCTTACGAGGCCTTATGGAAAACAAAGCCCAGACTCGACTGGCTACGCATATACGGCTCCAAATGCTGGGCATTGATCCCGAAGGACACAAGGAGGAAAGGAGACTACAAATCAACTGAGGGGATTTTCGTCGGATATTTTGATGACTCAAAAGCATACAAGGTGTGGATACCACGCACCCAAACACTAATGAAGGCTCGGGATGTAGTTTTCGATGAACTAAAACAAATCGAACATACCACACTACACATCACCGATGAAGACGAAACCCCACAGCTCTGGGTAGTCAACGGAAAACTCCCCACATTCTCCCACCCATCACAACCTGAGACCAACCCACTGATCGATGAAAACGATGATGAGATGCCACCCCTGACATACGACGACACGATGGACACCGACGAAGAAGGAGAGGAAGAGACGATAGAGGCGAGGCTGAATGTAGGAGAGGGGGAGTTACGCGCGGAAAGTTTCGACACAGAAGCCAAACTGGAGGAGCAAGTGGAGGAGTCAGAAGTGAACACAGGAAGAGGAAAGGGTGAGGACATAGCACCGAAGGAATTCCTGAAGGGACCCTGGATGAATCCATCAAACACGAACTACGGAAGAGGCAGAAGACACACCGCACTACTCACCGAAGCAGCAGCGATGGCATACGGGAGGAGAGAACTTGAGGAGACAGAGGCAGGATTCGTGGTATTAGCGGAGGACGAGCCAGCGAGCTGCAAAGAGGCAATGAAGTCAGAGAATGCAGAGAGATGGAGGAAAGCATGCCAAGATGAGTACGACCTACTGATGGGGTACAACACGTGGAAGCTAGTCAAGAAACCAGCCGAGGCGAACGTCGTAGGAAGCCGATGGACATTTCGAGTAAAGAGGGACAACAGGGGGGAGGTCGATAAGTTCAAATCCAGATTCGTCGCTCAAGGCTACTCACAAGTACCAGGAATCGACTTCCAAGAAACCTATTCTCCTACGATCAGACTCACCTCTATCAGACTCATCCTAGCACTCACGTGCAAGTTCGACCTGGAACTACGACACATAGATGTGAAGGGAGCATACCTCAACGGAAAGCTCGAGGACACAGTATACATGCGACAGCCGGAAGGTTTCACCAAGTCGGGGAGGAAAATCTAGTGTGTAAACTCAACAAAGGAATATACAGCCTCAAGCAGTCAGGAAGGGTATGGCACGGGACTCTGAGAAAAGAGATGGAGAGGATAGGATTTAAACCAGGAGAGGCGGAGAACACAGTATTCTTCAAGTTCGGAGAGGGAAACACAGTCGAAATCGCTGGATGGTACATGGATGACGGACTCCTAGCGTCGAATTCATTAACCGCTATGGAGGGGATGGTCACCGCAATCAGGGGGAGCTTCGATATCCAGGATTTGGGGGATCCGACGCGGCTACTCGGGATACAGATCGTCAGGGAACGTGAACGCGGCACAATCCACATCTCACAGCCAGCATTCATCAATACGGTGTCAAAACGATTCGAAATAACATCCGGAC
Source organism: Gautieria morchelliformis (assembly GCA_015179125.1). Lineage (NCBI taxonomy): Eukaryota > Fungi > Basidiomycota > Agaricomycetes > Gomphales > Gomphaceae > Gautieria > Gautieria morchelliformis. Next base: position 12,278 of record WHVA01000470.1, on the reverse strand, counting down.
GCGCCGTAAACTCACCAATGGACCCCAACATCGAGTTACAAGTCTCCACCATCCCCAACGACATCATTGATTACACATACGCATCCATCGTAGGCAGCCTCAACTACTGCGCCGTTGCCACTCGACCCGACATCGCATACACTGTCAATAAATGCGCACAATATTCATCAAAGCCAAACGTCACTCACTGGGAAGCCGCCAAGAGAATATTGTGTTACCTGTTGAACACAAGAGAGTATGGAATACTGTATGTCAGAGAAGGGGAAGGAGTTGTGGGATACGCTCACAATCTAGCCGGATACACGGATGCGGATTTCGCGGGCGATCGAAATGACCGAAAGTCAACCACGGGATGGGTATTCACCTTCAACGGTGCACCCATATCCTGGGCATCGAAGAAACAGGGTCTCGTCAGTCGATCGACCATGGAGTCCAAGGTGGTGGCAGGATCGTTTCCATCAGCGGAAGGGATATGGCTCATCAAACTGGGGAAAGATTTCCAACACGACTTCACACCTATCCCAATATTCACGGATAATCAATCGGCCATCGCTTTCTTAACTAACAATGCCAATAGCAGCTGAACGAAACACATCGACGTGCATTACCATTACACGAAGGAACAAATCGACGCGGGAAATATCAAACTACACTATGTAAAGACACTTGATAACCCCGCCGATGTCCTCACGAAACCACTGTCCCCCTGACTCGCATACACGCGACGCCGGACCAATACATTTCCACACACGCGCACAGGGCACGCCAAGCCGATGTCATCATATTACATATGCTGATCCCATCAATATTCACCGAGAGACCTGTAGAGGACAGGAATTATAGGCAGTAGGAATGGACTTCTTGCTCAAAAGAATAGACTAGAAAACAATTCACTCTCTCAGTGAATTTAGTTGTCACTCTAAATATATTATACACTACCTAGAAAACAATTCACTACAGAGGATTTCTAGGTTAATAAATCGAAAGAATGCTAGACTAATTTACTTGCCTCTCTCAGTGAATTTAGTTGTCACTGAGAGAGGGGGAAACTGTTTCACTGCGCATGTACTACTACCCGGCCCTTTAGCGCCCAAGAGCTCGCGCGTCGAAGTCATTTCAGACTCCGCTGGGTGCAGCCGCTTGTGAAAGTAGGAATAACAAAATGAAATAGAGAGACAGGGAGTGAGTGGAAAATTTCGAAAATAACCAGAGAAATGGATGCATAATACAAGAACAAAATGAGAAGAAATTGGGAAACCACACAACAAATTGGATATATTATGCTTGATTTTGGTGCAGGAGCATAAATGCACCCAACACGCCCCCTCAAGCTTAATATATTCCGATTTGCTCGTTGAGGATCTTCACTCTAGGACTAGGAAGTCCTTTGGTGAGGATATCTGCCAACATTTGTTCGGTTGGCAAATAAACGAGCTTGGCTTGCTGATTTTTGATTATATCTCGGAGGAAATATAATCTGATGTCGAAATGTTTGGTTCTCGTGTGTTGTTGAGTGCCATACGTGATGGCAATGGCTGATTTATTGTCTGAATAAATTTTGATGGGTCTGTTCAGTGGTTGGAATATTTCAGAAATAAAATGGCGCATCCAGAGAGCCTCTTTGCCCGCATGGGTCAGGGCGACGAATTCGGCTTCAGTTGATGAGAGGGCTACTATCGACTGTTTCTGGCAACTCCATGAAACAGTGCCTCCATCAATCTGAAATAAGTATGCCGAATACGAACGCCTATGACTCTGTGAACCCCAATCCGCATCTGAATACCCCATCAAGCCGTCTCGATTTCTTCCAAGTGTGAGCTTGTAATGCTTCGTGCCTTTCAAATATTTGAAGACACATTTGACTGCATTCCAAGGTGTGCCACCTGGATTTTCGAGGAATTGCGAAAGCAATGACACCGCAAACGCAATGTCAGGTCGAGTGGCTACAGCTGCCCACATCAGTGATCCTATAGCTTGCCTGTACGGAAACTTCGACATGGCTTTCTTGCCTCTCTCTGTAGAAGGACATTGGTCTTTAGATAATTTTACGGCTGGATCAAGGGGCGTAGCATAAGTCTTTGCATCTTCGAGATTGAATTTCTTGATGATCTTCTCGATGTATGCAGGTTGTGAAATTGCAATAGTTTTCTTCTGCCAGTCTCTTTCGATTTTGAGATTCAATAGCCAATGAATCTCGCCTAGATCTTTCATACTGAAGACCTGAGCAAGATCTCGTTTGACTTCGTCCAGGACTGACTGATTCTCAGCTGTGATGGTGAGATCATCCGCAGCTGTTGCAATGATCACATGCCCCTTTCCGCCACGTCTATAAAATACAGCCCCATCTGTGGCTGATGTAGTGAATCCTAATTTGTGGAATTCACCACTTAGACGTTTGTACCATTCCCTTCCAGATTGTTTGAGGCCATAGAGTGCTTTCTTCAAAAGTAGCACTTCGTCTTTGTCTCTAGACTCATATCCATACGGCTGCTTCATGTAAATAGGTTCAGGCAGTGTAGCATTGAGGTATGCATAGTCCACGTCCATTTGATGGATAGGCCAGTCATTCCTAGCAGCAATGGCGCATATGATCCGTAGGGAGGATAACCGAGCAACAGGTGAGTATGTCTCATCATAGTCGACTCCAAACTTCTGTGTGAAGCCTTGGGCGACCATTCTTGATTTAGGCATTATTGGTTTCCCTTCTGGATTACGCTTCCAAAGGTAGACCCATTTATTACCGACAATATTGGCTCCAGGAGGTGGTTTGGCTCGTTCCCACACTCCCTTGTCGATTAGGGCCTCATACTCTTTGTCCATTGATTTCTTCCATATAGGATTATTCAGAGCTTCGTCTGCATTGCTAGGTTCAATTTGACTCAAATCCGGCGCCTTGTTATTGTTTTGACCGTCGGTTAGAAACACACTGATGGCACACTCATAGCTACTGATGCCATCAATGTCATATGTGCGCCAGCTTGTCTCTGAGTTTGAGATCTTGTTACGGGACCTGATGGGGCCGGCTGCACTTGTTGTTGACGGATCCTTTCGCTTCTCCTTATCGGTTCAGCTTCTCTAGGTCTGTCATCAACTCCCTGAATAGGTTGCAGCTTTTCAAGATATTCCTCTGGTGCATTTTCATCAATTTCTTCGATCTTTGCCTCTTCGCTGACTAAGCGACCGGGCACAGGCACTGATGCCGGAATGGCCTTCTTCTCCTCTCTAGACGTAGGTAGCTTAGATTCCTCAATAGAAATGATTGGGACCTTTCCCTTCTTCATCTCTGAATCAAACACAACATTCCGCTCGACAGAAACTTTGTGCGAGTCAGGCCAATAAATATAATGACCATGGCTCTGCGCAGAAATTCCTATCCACCGAGCTCTCTTGGCACGAGCTTCCAATTTATCTCCCTGAGTGACCTTAACATAGACTTCAGTTCCCCACGCGTGAATGTCTTTGAGATTCGGTTTCTCATGGTGGATCATCTCATAGGGTGTTTTATCCGGTAGAGCTCTTGTGTGCGTCCTGTTCCTAAGATAATTGGCATGCTGTATTGCATAGCCCCATAATATCTTAGGAAGGCCTGATTCTAACAGCATGGCACGAGTTCTCTCAGTGAGAGTTCGGTTCAGGCGTTCGGCAACACCATTAGACTCTGGTGTGTCGTGTACCGTCAACTGATGCTTCGTGCCTTGTTTGGCTAGATGCTGTTCGAATTCAGAGCTCGTATATTCGCCCCCTCGATCAGAAACAAGTGCCTTGATGTGCACATTTCTCTGTTGAAGCATTAAAGCCTCATAGAGCTTGTACTTTGAGAATGCTTCTGATTTGTTCGCCATGAGATAAATCACCGATTCTCTTGAGTAATCATCGATAAAGGAGACATAATATGACTTCTTATCGATTGTGAGGTGCCTTGCAGGTCCCCAGACATCAGAATAAATTCTGTCACCGAATTTTGATGTTCGGTCTCTGGGTTCTCGAGGAAGTGGTTTGCGTGCAATCTTGGCCTGAATACACGCATCACAGATAATTCTATCGCCTGTGGAGCTCAGTTCAATGCCCAATATCATGCCATGATTTAATAGATGTTGTAGGGACTTCTGTGAGATGTGCCCCATTTTTTGATGAATTTCCATGGCAGACAAACACATATGGGCTTGAGCACTTGGTGACTGGAGGTCTAGTCGATATAAACCATTGACCTTCGGTGCTTGCATCAATACCTTTCCAGTAGCGTTAGATATTGTGCATTTCTGGCCACCGAGTCGAATGTCGTAGCCAGCATCATCGCACCGACCGATCGAGACGAGGGTAGCAGCAATTTTTGGAGCATAATATGTATCTTGCAATGTGACTTCTACTGTTTTATCTCCAACCTTGTTGGATAATACAAGCAGTCCTGAACCGAAGGCATCAAAAGTGCCTTTGTTGGCTGCTCGGATAGTCCTCGGCTGTGAGAATTGACAGTAGTTCCTCAATAAATTTTTATGAGGAGTCATGTGCGATGTCGTTCCGGTGTCGAGTATAACTATAACTCCTGAGGATGTGCTCAGATTGAAATTAGAGCACTCGTCAAAATTGGTGAAGGCAAGATGCCCATCACCACTTTCCTCAGAAGAGGACTCTTCTTCGGCAACATTCGCTTTTGCTTTACCCTTCTTCTTCTTCTTGGCTTTGTCTTTTTTCTTCTGACGTGGTCCTTGACCTTCTTTGCCACCTCCTTTAGCCCAGCAATTTTCGATAGAATGTCCAGGCTTTTTGCAGTTGGTGCATATATGCGCCTTCTGCGCCTTCTGGTCCTTCTTAGTAGATGAACCAATAAACACTTGCTCTTCTTGCAGGAGTGTTTTCTTCCTGTCATACTGAGCCTTTAGTACCCTAATAATATTATCAGGGACCAATGGCATCCCGCATTCTTCAAGCGAAGTGGTAAGGGTGTTCATGACTGCCTCATAGGATGGTGGAAGTGACGCAAGGATGATATCCATAAATTCTTCTTCGGAAACTCTGGCTCCCATCTCATTAAGACGAGCATATAGGTCTTGGGCCTTGTCCAAATGATCTCTCAAGTCTCCATCCTCAGGACATCTCATACTGCGGAGTTGTCTCTGCAGGCTGGTGAGGACCATCTTGGGCTTTTTGGTCAACTCATTGACCAGTGCATCCCAAGTCTCTTTTGCTGTCTTCTGCTTCTGTAGCATCAGGGCTAATGACTCTGACACTGAGACGATGATTTGGGTCTTGGCTTGTCCTTCTCTAGCAAGGTATCTCTCCAGCTTCTCCTCAGCCTTATCCATCTGAGTTTCCTCAGCTTCTGTAAGAATATGGCCTGGGGGCATAACTGGAGGATCAGGAGGTCGAGTGACTCTCCCTTCTACATGCTTGAGTAGATTTTTGGACTCGAAATAGCTGATGAGAGTGGCTCGCCACAATGGCCAATTACTTCCATCAGTAGCAAGCTTCTCAACACCCAATAGCTTCTCAGAAGTATCTCCGGGGCCCATAACCCTGTAGAGGACAGGAATTATAGGCAGTAGGAATGGACTTCTTGCTCAAAAGAATAGACTAGAAAACAATTCACTCTCTCAGTGAATTTAGTTGTCACTCTAAATATATTATACACTACCTAGAAAACAATTCACTACAGAGGATTTCTAGGTTAATAAATCGAAAGAATGCTAGACTAATTTACTTGCCTCTCTCAGTGAATTTAGTTGTCACTGAGAGAGGGGGAAACTGTTTCACTGCGCATGTACTACTACCCGGCCCTTTAGCGCCCAAGAGCTCGCGCGTCGAAGTCATTTCAGACTCCGCTGGGTGCAGCCGCTTGTGAAAGTAGGAATAACAAAATGAAATAGAGAGACAGGGAGTGAGTGGAAAATTTCGAAAATAACCAGAGAAATGGATGCATAATACAAGAACAAAATGAGAAGAAATTGGGAAACCACACAACAAATTGAATATATTATGCTTGATTTTGGTGCAGGAGCATAAATGCACCCAACAAGACCGACCCGAGACACAGATCCCTGCTTAGGCACCAATTCAATCGCGATCAAGACACGATACACATTCGATCATCCCTGAGCGGTCTCAACCGCAGCTCCACAATTCCTCTCATACATCACGCACATGTCCCTCCACTCCACCGCCTTATGCATAACAAACTCTTAGCACTACCTTGTAACATTCACTCGAGAGTTCGCCCCAGACCACACTCCACATCCCCCTGTGTTTCTGCATCACATACCCTACGTATCGTATCGACGCCGAGTCCTTTCCAGTAGTTAAATAGTATCAACAAATGTAACTGTCGAAAAAGAATAACAATAGTTTTACCTCTCCACCGTCTCGAGATTCCCGACTGAAACCGTTCCCGTAGCATACGAAGTTCTCTCAACATTCAGACCTCTATTCGATTCAGTTTCTCCCGAAGCTTGAATCAAATCTCTATACGAAAACCAAACACATTTAGAGCAACTCTTATCACTTCCAACCGGCACATGTGACACTTGGCTGGGCATCGACTCATCAGTACCTTCTGAGTCTGCCAATTGATCTCCGGGTTGTGCTCCTGAAGCCAGGTAAATCCGAGGATGACGTCTTGCTTCCCCAGGCTGGTGACTGCAAAGGAAGTACGTTCTGAGTGTCCATCGTAGCGGAGAATCGTGTCTACAATCTCTGTGATGGACCCTGCCTCTTTGGGGCTTCCATCCACATTGAACACCGGGATTGCACATTGTAACTTCTGCGTGGTCAGTCGGTTCCGTTTCACATAGTCCCGGTCTATAAACTGACCAGTGGCCCCACAATCGACAAGGGCGGGTCCAGATTTGACTTCCGCCGTATCTGTCGTCTGGATCTCCACCTTAATGACTAGTGACTTGGGGCCAGGGGTGGCAGCAACAACGTAGCGCTTCGGGAGGTGTCTCTCCCAAGGGCAGATGCGGGATGGATGGGGTGTCGGATTTGGTTTTTGTGTGACTTTATCCGGTGGGTCTGTACGAAGTGAGGGGTGTGGGGGCTTTTCATTCTCTACTTCAAGACAGGCAAACTGGTTATGTACAGGCAGCAGGGGCACACATCTCACCTGCTGCACGTCACAAAATCCGATGCATCTTCCACTTCTGATGCACCACGTTCCGCATTTTCAGAAATTCCTTCCGCAGTGGGCACTCCACTTATGTCTGCGAGTGCGAGGAACTCTGGAAGGAGCTCAAGTTTCTCCTCTGTGGTCATAAGCCGGATGTCAAAGGCTTGGGGGCACTCGCAGGCATAGTGGCCTGGTTGTCGGCATCGGAAACAGGTGGTGGTTCCGTGGCCTTTTCCGCGCATGTGGTCAACATCCATCAGGGCAGGGCCACTCTTCGAGGGAGGGGGGCTAGGGTTCCTAATAGGAGCAGGCGGAACAACCATTGGAAATATTTTCCGTGTGGGAATGAACACACTTCCGGGTTTTGGCACGGGTGGAGTAGGACGAGCGGAACTGCGTGTCATGTTCCGGTTTGTCTCCACAAAGGCCTCGTTAGCTTCCCTGTTTCGGGACACCCTCCGTGCAGCTTGGTACCACCCTTCTGGGTCATCGAAATCCGGAGCTCGATCCCCAAGCAGTGCAACTTGGTTCTGCAGTGTCGGATCACGCCCTCGTCGGAATTTGATGACGATCGTCTTGTCGTCGTCATACTCCGCAAGGTCGATGAGCTCCTGGAAGTGGTCAATGTAGTCATCGACCGGATCCTTGGCCTGGTACCAGCTGGTCCCCTCGAGCTTCGTAAGGGCTGTGAGCTGCTCATTTTTTGCGCAGAACTGGTCGGAAAATGTTTTCTCGAAGGCGTCCCAGTCCCGGAAGTAGTTCCCCTTGCCCTTTGCTTCATGTCGGATCACCTTGTTTGCAAAACGGGCTGCACGATCCGATTTGAAAAAGGACAATGCCCAGTGAATCCGAGCCTGGTCGTTCGGAAAGAGGTCTCCGACAATTGCGAAGTAGATGCTGCATGTGTTGAAGAATGCACATCCCTTCTCCCGATCTCTATCAAAGTCCGCTGGAGTTGCGGGTTTGACCTTTGCCAACTTCGCGGACATCCTCTCTTCCGCCAGTTCCGCTTTTCCAAAATCCGGCTCATCCAGCATTGCATTTCCACCACCTTGTGGAATATCTAACTTATCCAAAATCGTTTGTAAGACTGTTTCAATCGCGTCGGTCTTCATCCGGGTCTGCGTCAATTCATCCTCCATATTCCGAAGGCGATCATCCGGATCCATGTCAGAAGGGGAAATATGGAACGGGATTTCCGGGGTTGGGAGCACGATGTAAGAAGAGGGGCTGTCGTATACCGTGTGCGTGGAAGAGGTTGCGATCTCCGAGTCGCTGTCTCCGATTCCGAACACACCTATGGTGAATGCAACATGCAGTACGGCCGCCGGTCCTCTAGAGGAGAGACTTTTCTGCTGTAAGGGCAACCCTGGCTGGTTGTGGAGATCACACTACCACACAACTGACAGGGGGAAATCCAAAGTATGTATAAATGAACAGAGTATACAAGAGAGGGGATTCTCACCTGACAAGGGGAAATCCAAAGAGAAAAGTGTAAGGACCCCCAATGTCAGCGAGCCTGTATTATACTACGCTGTGCAGCCAGGGATAACACTTGGCACCCGCCATCAACCCTGCATCCTCCTGACCTCCCTGACCCTTGATCGACCCTTGATGCCACCTATTACACGAGTCGCTTGATTTCTGACACTGTTCCAAGAGTGGAAGTGGGAAATTGGAGTGGAACTGGCAAGGCGAATAGAACTGGTGGAAGTTCTCCCAGAAGCGGAATCATTTCCGAAAGCAGAGGCGGAGATAGAATCGGAACTGGAAGCGGAGTCGGAAATGGAGTCGGAACTGGGTGTGGTGCTGGAACTGGAAATGGAAAATAGGGTGTCCCCTGACAGCAACTGTGCAACCAAGGATACCATCCTTCATGATACGTTTGATCAATTGCTCCTTCTTGAGATGAAAAACCCTTGCAACCAAGTCAGGACAATCTCTGGGAGTCTGGCCTGGCTTGAGAGCATCTTTGATTTCCTTCCACACGGGGTTTGCTGTCATTGTCACAAAGACATCTTCTGGACCATACTTCCTAGTGATCGCCATTGAATTGTGAAAATTCTCGTTCATATCCCTGGCACTCCCAGTAAATGTAGCAGGCAAGATGACCTTTTTTCCCAAGTTAGCTGGATTGGCTTGATTGTCCTCAGGTCCAAATGTATCAATCATCTGATTGTAGAACTCAGCTCGCAGCTCATGTTGATGGAATTTGATCCAATTTAGCTTCTGCTGTTCATTTGCTGCCCAAGCATCCACAATGTATTGCTGAAAGAGCTTGCCAGCCAGGAAGAGAGTTTCAGCTTCACCCTCCCTTGGAAAAAGACGATAACGATAGTATTTTGACAGGACACCTGTCACTTGAAGGGTCCTCCTCCTCCTCCTGGCCTTGTCGTGGAAGAGCTTGGTCTATCCATGGAATGTCCCAATGCAAGCCTGATTCACCTCTGGGAAAGAGAAGGACATAGCGTAGTGGCATATACAAAGCATGTTCAGCCTGAATTCGTTGCAGTTCTCCACCTCTAAGCTGAAGGACAATGTCTCTATTGCCTCCAGGCACACCTTCTCCAGGGAGCACAATGGCAACCTCATCCACTATAGGAATATTATATTTTCTCTGGTCTGTATGTGATTTGTAGGTGAGTCTGGCCTCCACATTCAACCTATCTGGCTGGTTCCTAAGCCTTTCCATTGCCTGCTGATAGATGGGAGCCAATGGATTGTGAGCCTGCATCATTTCCTGGAGGTCACTTAAAACATCTGAATCCAAAGGATCAAATCTGTTATTGTCCTCCCTACGTCGCAAAGCCTCTGCTGGATCATAAAAGTAGAGCTGTGCATAGCTGGGTTCCCTACCCTGACCCTGAGCAGGAAGAACAGTGCCATGAATATGATAGAGGCCTCCCTGAATTTTGAAGACATATGGCCCAGGTCTATTCATGACCTTGTCATCTATCTTCACTACCACAGAGACCAATGCCAGTGCAGCATTATAGTTCCAAATCTTTTCCCTAAACTGTTTTCCACACCTGTCTTGGCTGGCCAAAAGAGTCTTTAGTGGTTCTGGAGGTTCAATCAACAATTCAAGGTGTATCTGGCCCTTTGAACAACATATACCAAATTTGGGCTCAGCAATGGTAGAGTCAGTCAGACGCTCTGCCTTCCAATGCCATGCTTTACATTTTGGACATTTGTCATCCATAGCACCAAGGTCATGAGGTGCAATCTGTTGTTCAATCAAAGGGTGACGTGCCAGTGTAAGGTTTCTTAAAGGCATTGGTGGAGGCGGTGGAAGTGGAGGGGGCTGAGGAGGAGCAGGTGGATGCAGAGGCTGTGGAGGCACAGGGGGCCCTGGAGGCAGAGGAGGTACAGGTTGTTGTGGTGCAGGCTGCTGCTGGAGTGACATGATCTGGGAGAGGTTCAGGGTGTCGTGCATGCCGTCGTGCCTGTCTTTGTTGTGGCAGAGGTCTAGGAATGATATTAGCAGCCTGGGCCCGCAAGGCAGCTACCGCTGCAGAGCCTACAGGGACAGGAGGAGGAGGTGCTATCTGACAGAATGATAAGTTTCGAATAGGGTAGGGATGCGGCCTTTGGCTCGAGGCCGAGTTCGATATAGAGATGCAAGAGATGAAGGTAGCTCGGGATTCGACTAATAACTCGAAGTCAAACAAAGTATCAAGAAAGGTTCGTGTTCATCTTAGTGGTACATGGCATACTACTTATTGCTACTCGGTTAGGGGTCCCGGTACATGGGGATGAGCAACGGGGATAGTGGAATTGTGCATATGGTAGGTGCGTACATACCGCCGCTACCATACATCCGTGCTGCGGATCGCTTACTTGGTCTGGCCTGGACATGAGGCGGAAGGGAATACCCTTATGTGGTGGCTCGAAGAATAAGGCGGGATGGTAGGAGGGACTGGGTAGGAATCATGTGTGCGGCTCGAAGGTAATGGAAAATATATGTCGCGTGCCCTGATCGTGATGTGGGATCGACTTGGTTTATCCTGGTACTTGGCTCGTCAATTGTACTCGTGTCTCGACTTGACTCGTGGGATCTAAGGAACTCGGCGGTGGTGTGTTGTACTCGGCTCGACTCGGTGAGTGTGACTCGGCTCGGACTCGATGAGGGGCTTGTAGGCTTGGGTGTGTGTGCATCTGTCTCGTGGTGCTCGGAGTAAGATTGGATAGTAAGGGGGAGATCGTTAGAACAAGAGCAATCGTGAATAGAAATCATTGTAATGGACGTTACGGGTCGATATTCGTGTGCCTGAAGTCATGAGATAAATCGAGTCAAACAGGAATCCGCATCCGATAAGTCTTTCCTCACGACACTATCCGGGCATTAGCAGTCTGGTCCCGCAATGCCGCTACTGCTGCAGAGCCTACAGGGACAGGAGGCAGTGGTGCCAACTGAGCTACAGCACCAGAGCCTACAGGAACAGGTGGCGGTGCTAACAGGGGATGTCTCTGACGCACAGGTGCCAGAGGCATATCAGCTAACCGTTCCTGTATGGCACGTACAGCATCTCGAGGACTTAGATCAGGTAGAATGGCATTTGAAGGTCCGGCCACAGGAGGCCAAGGAATTGCATTGTCCTGAGGGAGTAGAGGTCGAGGAAATGGCTGAGGAGGTGGAGGGTCAGGATTTCAAAGATGTTCTTGAGCTGCAGCGAGAGCCCTATCCCAACGATGCACAGAAGGGGATGTCATCTGCAGCCATCGCTGATGCTCCAGAGCACGCTCCTCCTGCCTATCACACTCTGGTATAGAGGGCTCCCTTAGACTACAGTCAGTTTCAAATCAAGCCAAAAAAAAATTTTGTTTATAAAGGATACTCACATTTTCACAATGACTGTAGCTCACGACCAACAATAGGGGATACCAGGGAGGCAGTCAATGTCCACCTAAACCATCTCAATCCAATGTGTGCCACCAAACCAATCCCAGTTCACAGACCACACTGGCTAACAGAGTTGTAACTCTGGCCAGAATCAAACTGCAATGCAAGCTCCCAGTGGACAATCCAACCAACCAACCAAAGAAATCCACCACAGATACCAGCAAGGTGGTCAATGTCCACCTAAACCGCCTAAATCCAATGTGCACCACCAAACCAATCCTAGTCCACAGACCACACTGGAGTTGTAATTCTGGCCAGAATCAAACTGCAATGCAA